>CAJVPN010000241.1:0-35232 GCA_910592215.1 Entrophospora candida
ATAACTTTAAAAAGCAAAGCTTTGTTTAAATTTTATTTGAAACAAGTTGGATTGTTTTTTTAGCGAAAGTTACAAAATTTTTCCAGCAACAATAATTTTCCGGTTTTTTTTGAAACACACTGTATATCACGTGGAATGGTCATAATGAAATTATTATCTTTGGGAATGTCATTTTAACAGGAGTGTACCTTGTATTCCAATGGCAATACTCACTTGCATATTTTTAAGGAGAATGCATGAATGTCCGAATATGGTACATGATCTTATCTAATCTACGCCTTTGGGTCTGATTGCCCAATTGATAAACTTTCTCTCTCTGTATATAACGAACTGTATCACATAATAATAATTTTATTTTTTATTATTGAAGACAAAAATTATCTCAAACGAGTAAGACTAATGCCAATAATAAGAAGAAGCTTTGTCTGTTCCAAATAAAGAGGTTTTATTGGCGATAGAAAAATTATATTTTGTATATTAAAACAGCAATCCTGATGATTTACAATAAAGTAGGAATTATTAATATTAATAAAAAAGGAAAATCAATTCAGACAACTTTTTTTGAATTATTCATTATTATATAAAAAAACCCATTTTCTATTTTCATTTATCATTTTTTTAATATTCCATTTATTATACTTTTATGTTTATTCAAATTTTTTTGTTTACAATTTAATTTTCTATATAAAATTTTGTCCGTGTGATGACCGGCAAAATGATGATGATCTAACGTTATAACGGTCATTTTCTGCTGGAACTGGATAGAGAGCGAGTAAACTGTATATTGAAAGTGAAAAAATAAAATGAAAAATTATTTTTAAAATTATTTCTGAAAAAAAATAAAAGTGAAAAATTTGATTGGTTTACGATTTTATTTTATTTTTTATTTTTGGAAGAATCTTGTTATTTCTTCGTTATTTTCAATAAACCATTTTTCTGATTCAGCATTAAAATTTGGAGCTAAATCTTGGGATAAATCTCCAAGAGGATCGTAATTATTAATAATTGGTGTTGGTGTTGCTACATTTATTGCAGCGTTTGTACTTGAAATAAGTGCTGCAGCTTTCAAATATTGTTCGTTCGTAAATGAAGGAATATTAATATTAAATAGTTCAGTCGGTGCTGGCAAACCGTGCACTAACGAATTACAGTATTGTTCTGGATCTTGTGAATTATATCCTCTACCATAGTTATTAATAGCAAGATTAATAGGATCAAAATCAGTATTCGTAACGGTGGTAATCGTAGAATTAATAGATATATCAGTAATCAATGATGCATTTGGATCAAAATCATAATTGCTAAAGTTTCCAGGTTGATTTTGGGGAGAAAAAAAATCAGAGTTGAATTTATCGAAGTTGCTAAAATCATTTAGCGAATTCTGAACGTTATTTCCAAAGGCAAGGTTATTATTATTATTGTTATCACAAGTATATGGAAATGCCAAATCAGCACTGCCTTTATTAAGTTGTTTAGTTAATTCTTTCCGTCTTCTTCTAGCTTGTCTAGGTTTTTTCTCGGCTCCATTATTTACATTTTTCTTTTTCCATTTTCCCTGACCATTAAGTAAACCCAGGGGACGGCCACGTACAATAGTTGGTGGAATACGTTTGCAAGCAAAACCCTTTTCTTTGCAATTCTTGCATGAAGGTTCATGATCATCACACTTTATGTGTCTTTTTTTACAGCGAGAGCAAGCGTTTGTGACATATTTCCTTTCATCCTCTTCGTTTGCATCATTTGTTGTCAACGTATCAAGCGCTTCGATGATGATTGCTGGATACTTTGTTCCTATATTGTTTTCAATTTCAATTAATGAATTATTTAATTCATCTGTATTAAATAAACCTTTTAATTCTTTTGACTTAGAACTATCATCATCTAATTTTCTGCTTGAACAAGATGTCAGTTCATCACTAATTCTTTCGGTATATTTTCCTATACTATTAGCGCTAGAATCTAATTATGTTAATATAATTAATAATAATTTAATAACTAGCAAATTCCAATCGATGTATTCAAATCACCTTTATTATTTAAGATATCTTCGGATAACATTGAATTACTAGCATCATACCATTTTTGGTATACATGATGTGAATCACTGTCATTAGAACTACCACCTCCATTATTATTAATATTAATTCTCAAATTAAAATTAGTTTTTAAATTTTCATCTATATCATAAGATTCTTCAGTTCGACCATCTAATATTCTGCTTGTGTTATATTCAAATAAACGCGGTTGGTATTGTTGATCGGATAATTTGAAAATTCTTTTAATTGAATTGTTATCAGCTTTATAAACTTCTAATTTATTTGGAGCATATATACAAAGTTCTTTGCTAACATCAGGAGTCAATTGAGAATCATTAGCCTTGTCAAATGGTCGATTGCCGGCAAATATTTTCCACGCCGGCATTCCAACACTATAAATATCGGATTCTTTTGTGGAATTTTTCTCTTGAAAAATCTTTGGTGCAATATATGGTATAACCCCATAGATTTTAGTTGACGACATATCATAAACTGGTCCACACAATCCTAAATCTGTAATATAACAATTGCTATCTTGTATTGATATATTATCACGATGCTGAATAAAGTTATCAGCAGATTTCCAAAGACTTTGTGGGTGCAACAGATTAATACAATTTTCGCAATATCTGCCCGGGTATCTTGTGAATTTACACTTTTCACATTCTACTTTTTCTTTTTTTTCTTTTTCTAAAAGCTCTTTATTTCTTTTATCTAATTGTATAAAAATTTTTTTTACATTAGGCGTGTTTGCCCCAGCATTACCATAAAATTCATCCACAAATTCTTTTCTGTCTGGTGATAATAATCTTTCAAATGACATTTTTCCCTCTGTGAGTTTAAAAAATTATTGTTTAAGAAAATTTTAAATTCAAAAATCTGACACAAAATTTGTAACCGTTCAAATTAAATGATATGTCTAAATTAATATTAATGTAATCGATATGAAAATAAACTAATTAAGGATAAAAAAATCAAGCGATGGAACGCCTTTTTATCTGAATAAAAATCTGAATATTCTATTGTATAACCAACTTCTGATCTCGCCAAAATTTATAATGAATGATAAATGATAATCGATATAAATGTATCCATCCGTAAACTACATTGAACTCAAATTAAGCAATTAATTGTTTCATATACTGCAACTGGAATTGCGCTTGTACTAATAATGCTCTGTACATTAAACAGAATCTACAGTACATATAGCACTCAACACCAATCAAAGTATACACAATAAATTACTGTACTGGGTACTAGTGATAATCCTTGTTGTGCAGAATGGGTTAAAATAGGCTATAGGATAGTACTTTCTGAAAAATAATTTAATTTGTACATTGATTTAAATATGATTCTAATTCACCAGTAAATTTATTAGTATTGTCTTTAAAAGTTTCATCATATCTAATTTCAAAACTTTCGAACAACATATTTTTCTTCCCACCAATTGGCACTTCACTTGTATTTTTCTTCTAGCATCAAAACATGGACTGTTTCATCTATTATTTGATTTTAAAATTACAATTGAGTTCAAAAATTAAAAAATCAAAATAATTTTAATGATATCTTCCAAAAGAAAAGGTTAATCCAATCTAGTGAGCCTGAAGGATATGAGACTGCAAATTTTATTGACATTGCATTTGGGCTTTTTTTCTTGTTGAAGAGCTTTTAAAGTCTTTCCTGTGTTCATAATCTTTGTAACCAAAAAGTGCAACAAGAGTTCATAACTGGTCGAAATTATCCAGGAGATTTTCAGTATAGTAGGAATGGTGCCTAGTATGGTTTGCAAGTTCAAGATTTTATATAAAACCTTTTTAATATAACAAGTTACTATACATTTGCATCACCATGGTCATCATGACCATTATTACAAAAAGAGAGCTTAATATAAGGTAGTTATAGAACTTTCAGACTTGTTATGTGTAAATTTCAATCAGGTTATTAATCAGGTTATTTGCAGGCAAAAGTTGTTTGATAGTGGAATTTGGGTTAAATTTAGGCATTTCTAAATTGAAAGATACACCCCAATACAACTTGAAAATAGCTCAAGGTGAACCAAACCTTCAAATCCAAAAGATTCATTAAATCTAACACCTAAATTTAATAAGCTAGATTTAATTTAATTTTTCAGGATGATTTTTAAGGAATTACAATTGTGTACAATCAGGAAGGAGAAAATAAATTTATTCACTTTCCTTAAAAGTTTAATTTTGCATGGTCTTAATATCATTATCCTCTCTTTGTAAATTTTAAGAGATAGTTATACTACCGGAAAATAGACATAATAGGGTATAATTAATTTTATAAATTTAAAAATAAAAAGAAATATATGTCAACATCAATTGCCTCCATTGTTTAATCAAACGAATTGAACAGCAAAAAGAAGGTAATTGTAACCTGAGATGAGTGTTTACAACATCTCCATCTAGTAACTTGAAAGAAGAAATTTAGACTTCTTTTGAAAGCTGTTAGAGAATTTTTGAAGAATGATTATAGTGCAAAGAATACTAACTAGTAATGAAGAAATCAAAAGAGTTTGAAAGAATTTGAAAAGAAGGTAAGAAAACCTTGATATTGGTAATTTTTTAGTTTACTTTATCTTGTGTACAATAAACGGGGTAAAAGAAAAACCTGGTACTTACCTAATTTGGACTAATTAACATAATGTTTCACTTTGTCTAATTTTGGATTAAATGAAAACGGGAATACAGTATAACCTTGTTACGACAAAGTGGCTGAACATATAATAATAGAATTTCAACTGTATTAATTATAACACAGATTTTCAATAAAAATTATAATAATGCCAACTCTATATCAGGAATTAAAAACGCTTGTACAAGGTTTCTAAAACTGGATATACGTTCAAGATCAGAGGAATATTTTTGTAGAATAAATACTCCCAAATAGAATGTCAAGAACAACACAATAGGCACAAATATAATGATGGTATTTGAATGGAGTTGTGATAAAATAAATATGTGTTATTATTAAATTTTATAAATACAGTATTATGGTCAATAATAATTATAACCATGTTATCATTATTGTTGTTGTTGTTATATCGATGGCTTGCAATATCATTGTTGATTAAGTAAAAATTAGTTTTGGATTAGAATTTCGTGTTGTAGAAGTTGTTGTTCACTCGGTATCTCTATAATATTTTCATTCTTTTTCCTTCGATATCTTATAATAATAAATGATGCCACCACAATTATTATTAATCCAGCTAAAATTGGAAGTACTATCACTAATATTTCAACAGTAATTTCTGATGATGATGATGTTTCTGGTTGTGATATTGATGATGTTGATGGTGTTGGTGGTGTTGGTGTTAAATTTGCCTCAGATGCTGAATAACTTGATTTCCAACTATAATCTTTAATATCAAGTATATGAGTGTCTGCACTAGATGATTTTGGATCCGTGATATTATTTGTAATATTTCCTATATATGTGTATAATTTTATTTTATATTGATTAATTTAGGTTGAAAGAATAAAAATTTGGTTTTAATATATATATACGATTTACCAAAACTTATTATCATTTGATTTCCAATTAAATTGGCTACATGCATTGTTAGAGGTGGAGCACGATTATCAAGTGAAAAGTTGGGTGTAGACCATTGGAAGGGATTTGTGCTGATGTCCAGTACAAGAAGTTCAGGAAATGCTGTGGTTTTTTCTGGATATCTCATACCACCATAAACAATTATATTTGTATTATTTGCTGTGTATGCATACATTGTGATATTAAAATAATTGTTTATATTCTCAAAAAAATTAAAATAAATAAAATTAATTACCTAATACTGCTGTATGACCATATCGAGGTTGAATTGTTTGTGAACCAGTAGCTGTCATAATTGTCCAATGTAAATCTTTTGTATTAAAAATTTTTATCTACAAAATAAACATATTTGAATAAATAAATAAATAAATAAATATATATATATAAATTCAAATTATAAAGATAAATGCATACTTTATATATGTCAACTTCACGAAGAGTCAGACCGTTGGTATCATTTGATTCTCTTCCACCAATAATCACAATTCTACCATCAGGTAATAAAGTTGAAGTATGATCACAAGTTGGTAATGGTGGATCAATTGCAGAGACTCGACCCCAAGTCAGATCTGCTGTATTCAAAGTATATATATCGTAAAAAATGATAAAATTAGGAGATCCAGTAAATCCATCTGCCAATCCACCAAAAATATATAATTTTCCTTTATCATCCACCACAATACTGCTTTCTCGACGATTCATGGGGATAATTCCTGTTGTTCCTGGTGTATACCAAACATTTTTGTGTATATCATATGCATAAAGCAAATTGGTGAAATTATATGCATTGGAAGTTGAACTGATCATAATTCCACCAAATAAGAATATTGTAGATTTGTTTGTCCCACCAACAGCGCCTACGCCCCAAGCAGTTCTTACAGGTATTTTATCACCATCTACCCATGGTACCTTTGTAGCATCAAAATCTTTAGTCAAATCTACATGAAATAATGAATCCGTTGAAGATGATATTCCTGCACTAAATCCTCCAAGAACATAAATTTTATTATCCACCACTACGCTAAAAGTTGCATGACGTGATATACTAGAATCTGAAAATACATTAGTAATAATAAATATTATGATAGATAATAAATAAAGTCCGATATCTTTGAAATATAAACTCATTTTTTTATGGGAAGATAGAAAAAAAAGAAACTACTTTCCGATCAATTATTTTTTTTTTAAAGAGTTATAATAATTTTTAAAAAAGAAACAAACAAGCTTTATTTCCATTGTAATTTTGTAATAGTAATACAAAAAAAAGTAATTACTCCTGCATATAAGCCTTTCTAAAAATGACCTTATCGTTCTTGGATGGTTATTTTTTTATAAGCTTAATAATAGTAATTCGGCTCATACATGTATTCTTCTTATAGAGAGGCTTTTATATAATGTTCTTGTATATATATGGAAGGACCACGGACAATCATAGTTGATGTCATATGCAAAAAAAAAAAGTGGGAAAAAACTGTCTTTTTAAAAGGAAAATCATAGGTAAAAATAAAAAAGGTCATACACATCTAAACTCGATAAGTCGGATGCAGCAACCAATTGTTTAAAGTACTTTATAATATAAAACAAGAAGTTGGCATGAATGAGCTGTGCGTCGCAGATCAGATTGATAAATTTTAAAATATTTAGAATGACAGAGAAAACAACAATTGGTAAACAACTGAGAAGAAAGAAAGAACACGGCGATTGCTCATTTTCAGGGATGGATCAAAGATAAAAAACTAAGATCTTTTTCGATTAATCGTCTCAAGTCTAGCGTACTCGTCCATAACACTCAACAGAGTCTTACGATTTTTTTATTTATTAACATCAATATTGTTTGTTTTATACACATGAACCTTCCAGTTGTTTGAATGATTGTATCTTTGTCAAATTCTGATACTAACGAATCTGGACCCATGAATCCCTTGAACATTATCTATTTTAGTTTGTCATCTTCGAGGTATACACCACTTTCTTCTATTGTTTTGTTGTTTATTTTAATGTTTTTAATGAATAAGAAAGTGATTAATATGGAGCTCATAACGACATGTAAATAAAAATAAGATGGTAGCGGGTAAGAAATAAATTTTTGGAGAACGAAATAAATTTCAGAAAAAATTACACAAGCTCAAAAATAACGATAAGCCACAATTTGCTTTAAACCGGATATGGAAAAAAACTTTTAAAAACAGATATCATGTGAACATATGTTAGAATGAGCATACATGAGCCAACGATAACATTATTAACATGCATTTACATACAATTAATGTTAACATTGTTACTTTCATTAAAAATGGTAAGTAATTAAAGTTTTGAAAAACTTCTTTTGGACAACAAATGGATCAGCGTTAGCATTAGTGTGTGCGCAAAAGAAAAAAAAGAATAATAGTAGTAACAACAGTGAGTAAAAAAATAGTATTTATTATTATTAAATTGAGATATTTTTAAGAGCAAATTGAAAAAATCAGATTTTCAAAGTACAATTTCAAACCCCAGTTTTACTTGGTTTGGTTGGACACAGCAACAAAAGACAGATCATCTAATCCACAACATTGACATGGTTTACATGGTTGAATTCGAGTTCACCTTTAATCTTTTTTAAAGGCGATGATCATTTCATGAATCAATACCCAGACATTCAAAAAGCATTTTCAATAGCAAACACCTTGAAATTTTAACCTCACGCTTCCCCAAAAATTATGCTTTAAAAAAGTAGATTCTCAGTGAATTTATACAACGCTTTTACTTTCGTGAAACAGCAAAATCCTTTTTTGATTTTTTTATTATTGACTAGGTGTAATCGCTGACGGTTTACATCTAGAGCACACTATAAATAATCTTGTAAATTTTTTTTTTATTCAAAATTATTCAATACTGTAAATTCATAGCATTAATAAGTTTGGTTGCATTTATTATAAATATGTATAGATTTAAAAAAATAACAGTTTTGATTGACACAATTTTGTTAAAATTTGATTTCATGACTACAAAATGTCACATTTATTATTATTATCAAAGTTAGAGAATAATCAAAAACTAATGAAAAATATAATTAATTACATACGTACCTCACAAATTATCCTATTGTAACACTTCAGGGTAAACAATGTTAGATGTAAGACGATACACATCTTCTCCATTGTGTTTAGAGGTAAGAATTTTCAAGTTCTCCCGTGATGTTACTCTTGAACAGGCAACATATAATTGTCCATGAGAGAATACTGGCATTGGAAGATATAAACTAACCAAATTTAATGTTTGTCCTTGAGACTTATTGATAGTCATTGCAAAGGCAGGTTGCACAGGGAATTGACGACGTTTGAAAATAAAAGGTAGATCTGTATTTGAAGGTGCCATTGTAATGCGAGGAAGAAAAACACAATTTCCAGAATGTTTTCCAGTAATAATTTCAGCTTCAATAACATGTCTATTAAAAGATCGACAAACTAATTTGGTTCCATTACAAAGACCATCAGAAGGAGAAATATTGCGTAATAAAATAATTGGTGCACCCCCTTGGGAATTTGTTCATCCATTACTGCGGTAAAGTATCTCTTTAAGTATGTCTATAAAGGACATGATCGTGCTACTGTAGAAATAAGAAGACAAAACCACAAGCAAGAAAGCAATGATGAGATAAGTCTCTAGATATGTTTCAGCATCAGAAGCTTCATGGCGATTATTTCATTATCGATTGCATGACAGAAGTCCAGCTGTTGTACACCTCCAAGTTCATCTTCCAGGACAGCATAGAGTTATATTTCGGGATGATGAATGTTTAGAAAATGTAGTTGAACGTGCCAATTCTGAAAAAACAACACTTACAGCATGGTTCCAAGCTAACACATTATATCCTGAAGCAAGAGAGCTTACTTATGGAAATTTTCCTACTCAGTGGGTTTATAACAAGCAAACCAATAAATGGAGTCCAAGGCAACGTGAAAATGTAATTGGGCGTATGTATTTTGTTTCTCCAATGGCAGGCGAGCGATATTATTTAAGAATTTTACTTAATGTAGTTCGTGGTGCTACTTCTTTTGAAAATCTCCGCACTGTCAATGGAGTTTTATATAATACTTTCAAGGAAGCCTGTGCCATTTTAGGTTTGCTACAGAATGGTGAAGAATGGGATCAATGTTTAGCAGAAGCTGCTCAGGTACAGACTGGATCACAACTACGTAATTTGTTTGCTACGCTCCTTCTGTTTTGTGATCCAGTAAAGACCTGAGAATCTTTGGGAGAAGTATTTTTATGCTCTTAGTGATGATATGCGATTTCAAGTTCATGATAATATTGAAAATACTGATACCCGCAACCAAGCTTTAACCCATTTGCAATCAATTTTAAGTAGGCTTGGAAAATGTCTTAAAGATTTTCCTGATATGCCCATACCTGAAGTTCTTTCTGATTGTGATCAAGACAATTATCTAATTTGTGAAGAACAAAGCTATAATATTGAAGAGCTTACTCAAATGGTTGAAAATGGAATTCCTCAATTAAATACAGATCAGAAAATTGCGTTTGAAAAAGTTATAATTGCAGTGGAAAATCAAACCCCTGCTGTATTTTTCATTGATGGTCCAGGTGGAACAGGAAAAACTTTTTTTATATAAGTAGTTACATTATTTTTTTTTTTTTTTTTATTTTTTTTGAATTTGTTATTTTACCGTATATTTTATTATCTGTAAATATAGTGTTCTACTTGCAAGATTCGTTTAGATGGGCATATTGCTCTAGCAATAGCTTCTTCGGGTATTGCTGCACTTCTTTTACCAGGTGGCCGAACTGCGCACTCCCGATTTAGAATATCAATTAATTTAAATGAAGATTCTACCTGTTCCATCTCTCGTGGCTCTGATACAGCCTTACTATTGCAAAGAACAAGTCTTATCATATGGGATGAAGCTCTAATGATGTATAGATATGCATTTGAAGCTGTAGAGGGTATGAGATGGGCCGTGCATACGTAGTGCGTGCATTTAGGGAGGGTGCACTTAGGGAGGGTTCACTGTAATAGTATTTGGAGGAGATTTTCGACAAATTCTTCCTGTGGTTGTTGTACGTTGAAGTTATGAAACTTAAAATTAATATGCGTCTTCATTGTACTACTTCTGATCTCATTGAGCAAGATGAATTTGCTAGATGGCTCCTTAAAGTTGGTGAAGGTCATATTCCTGCTGTTGGAGCTGAGAAAGACATTATTCAGCTTCCTGATGACGTTGTATATTCTGAATTTTCATCACACACTAATTCACAATATTTAGTTGAGCGTGCAATTCTTGCCCCTAAGAATGATCAGGTTAATGCTATTAATGATATAATCATGACTCAATTTCCAGGAGATGCTGTCGAGTATCTTAGTGCAGATATGGTTGAAGAACAGGCTGAGGCAGAACATTTGTATCCTGTTGAATTTCTTAACTCTCTAACTATTGGAGGCCTCCCACCTCATAGGCTCATATTAAAACCTGGTGCACACGCAAAAAAATGGGCTGCCGAGGAGATTGGGTATTAAGATCAATTACCAATGGTGATAAAGATGAATTTGGAATGGGAGGTAGGAAAAAAATGGGAAACCAAGTATGGCACAAAATTCTTAAAAGAACTTGGTTTAAAATCTCCAAAAAACCCAAAAGACATGCTAGTAAAATTAATGGAGAAGGTTTCCTGGAATCCTACACAATGTGATAAAATACAAACTATTGGAATAATACATTCGGGTATTTTTTTTGTTATGGTTCCGATGTTAATTCCTGAAAAAGTTTGTCGATATTCATTAATATTCTAATTTATAGGTTTTATGATTATGGTTTACCTTGATAGACCTAAGGGGTACATTTGTAGAATAAAACGAAGTGAAACAATGGAAGTTCCTGATTCTCCAGAAAAATTCCCATCAATTTTACATATACTAGATGTATACACATGTATATAATTTATACACAGATAGATATTGTATTTACATTTATCTTGAAAAAAATTATTATATTCTTTTCCTTTACTTTATCGAAATTTCATTTATATTTTCGAAATTTCATTTATATTTATAAATAAATTATCTATCTAACTATAATGGCATATTATCATGTTTTTTATAAATTATTGGTAATTTTTTCTGTTTTAAAACTACCAAATCATTAATAATTCTTTTTCGTGTAGTTGCTGGCGAAATAATATCATCAATGAATCTAATTGTGTAAAAAAGAAAGAGAATTGAAAAATAAGAACGTGTATACAAAAGATTGTTTGTATATTATATTGTATATTTACCCTCTTTGAGCTGCTGGTAATGGATTTGCAAACTAATTAATATATAATAATAATAAATTTTTTGATTAATATTTAATTCTAATTCGATTCATGTTTAATTCACGCATGCTTTAAAAGAAATCTTTTACCTTGTCTGTTAAAGTTGGATTACAATTTTGATGATATATTGGCAAAGTTATCAATAAATTATTTGGCATTATTATATGTTAAATGGTAATTATTTATTTGCAATATTTACATACCGATATATTCCTTTTCAGCATGAGTTTTATCTTTCTCGTTACGAAAAATGATTTCTACTGCCCCCTAATAATAATTGTTGTTGTTAAGTAATTGCATGAATTATTAAGAGAACTAAAAAAAAATTTTTTTTTGATTAGAAACCTTTGCTCCCATGACTGCAATTTCACCAGTTGGCCATGCATAATTCATCTTTTTTTAGATTGATTGATTAATTAATTAATTAATTAATTATAAATGAACAAATCTAATTAATTTTGTTTATCATAAATATATATATTTTTTTAGAAAATTTTTTACTTACGTCTCCACGAAGATGCTTACTAGACATAACATCATAAGCACCTCCATATGCTTTTCTAGTAATAATTGTAATTTTAGGAACTGTAGCCTAAAAATAATAATATCAATTAGGTTTTGGCTATATATATATATATATATATATATATATTATATGCACTCCCATTCTCTCTCTTCTCCAAATACCTCAGCATAAGCATAAAGTAATTTAGCTCCATGCCTAATAATACCATTATGCTCTTGTGCTGTTCCAGGAAGAAAACCAGGAACGTCAACAAGTGTGATGATTGGGATATTGAAAGCATCACAAAACCTTACAAATCTTGCACCTTTAACTGATGAATTGATATCGAGAACTCCTGATGAAACCAATGGTTGATTACCAACTATTGAAACTGTCTGACCATTCATTCTAGCAAATCCTACCACAATATTCTTGGCATAATTTGGCATAATTTCAAAAAAAATCTCATCATCTACAATACGTGTGATAACATCTCTCACATCATATGCTTTTGAAGAGTCAACTGGAATTATATGATTAAGTGATAGATCTTCTCGATGTGCTGAGTCATCAGTATATCTGGTTGGTGCTTGTTCACGATTTGAAAGTGGTAGGTAATCAAAAAAATCTCGAATCCTAAGAATAAAAAACTTTTTTTAAAAAAAATGATTTATTTAAAAATGATTAGATGGTTGTTTATTAATAAGTAATACCTTTGTAAAGCTTCAATATCATTATCAAATGCATCATGTGCAACACCTATCATAAACACATACATATTATAGTTATTTAATATTTAAATAATTTTTGAATATTAATAAATAAAAAGGTTACCTGATGTTGCTGTATGTACCTTTGCTCCACCAAGTTCTTCTCTTGTAACATCTTCATTGGTAACAGCTTTGACAACATCAGGTCCGGTAACAAATAAATATGAAGTATCACGTACCATGAACGTGAAATCAGTAAGGGCAGGTGAATATACAGCTCCACCTACATCATTCACAAATATATATCAATAAAATAATCCGGCAATTAAATATATAAATATATAAATTACCTGCACATGGACCCATTATTAAAGATATTTGAGGCACAACACCAGATGAAAGAACATTTCTTTGAAAAATTTCAGCATAGCCAGCAAGTGAATCAACACCTTCTTGAATACGTGCACCACCAGAATCATTCAATCCAATGATTGGTGCACCTACTAAAACAGCTTTGTCCATAATTTTACAAATTTTTTGAGCATGCATTTTTGACAAACTGCCACCAAATGCTGTGAAATCTTGAGAAAAAACAAAAACTTGACGACCATTTATGGTTCCATGTCCAGTTACAACACCATCACCAATCACCTACAATTATATATATTATTATTATTGATACTTGTAGTGAAGATATATATTTTAAATAGATAACAGATTATAGATTACAGATTACTTTATTCTTTTCCATTCCAAAATCTGTACAATCATGTTCAACAAATGTATCATATTCACTAAAGGTACCAGGATCCAAGAGTAAATTTATGCGTTCTCTAGCTGTTAATTTGTGCTAAATGTTCAGCATGATATGAAAATTATATTAGAATTAGATAATTATTATAATATCAATTAATTGATCAATATACATTATATACACACATGTTTATGTTGATTTTCAATCCTATCTAAGCCACCACCTAATAATGCCTTTTCTCGTTTCTCTTGAATCCTTGCAAATGTTTCCTACAATTTAATTTTATTAATTATGAATATATTACATTTATTACAACACACAAAAATGTCAAGCAGCATTTTCAATCTATCACTATTAATTATTCTGCTAATTCTAATACTACTACTAACTTCTTCTTTCGATATTCCAGAGGCATAACGTATTTGATTTATAAATGATGGCTTATTATTAATCAATTTGATACTATTAATAGGATCTTTAACATGTGGAAACTTTCCATGTGAAACTGCCAATTGATAAGAGTTTCTTATCATTCGTATATATAAAGCTTTTTTATACATTATTTATTTTCTTTAAGGTATAAAAAATCAAATGAATATAAATAAGTTTTTTCCTTGGAAATTTTTTTAGTATAGACCTTTTTTATATATGTAAAAGTTTTATATATATATATATATATTGTTTTTTTTAGAAATTTTGAGTGAGCTGATTTTTGAAAATCAATTTCACGAGTTCATTTTGTGCTGTGTAATCTACAGAAAAATTCAATTCTATAGACCAATAATACTTTGATGAAATATTGCTACTGGTTCTAGGCTAAATTATCAGCAAGACAATTCACAAGCAAGCAATTATTATTATTATTTTAATAACGAATGAAGAGGCTTTGAAATTTTGAAATTAACAATTTATTAACTTCAAATTCAAAGTCGAGGGAAATAAACTTATTGGTCTGATGTCTGTCTACTTTACCAAATTTAGTAATGTTGTTAGTTATACCTCATTAACCAAAGATTAACAGTCTAGTCAAAGAATGTAATCAAAAGCTTGCAAAAAAAAGTGTTTGCTATCATAAAGATAAAGAGAGCTTTCAACTTCCATTCCATTGTCATCAATGTCAACTTTACAATCATCAAAATCAGCCGAAACATATCATCGTCATCAACATCAGCTCAACATCAGCTCCAGCTTCAGGTTCTATTTCAACACAAGTAGTTTATCCATCCTCAGAATCAGCAGTAACTTGTAGCAAACAAGTTGTTAAAGAGATGCTAATTTTCAACGCCCTAAATTAAAAGCAGGGCTGATTAAATAATTATACTATCGGGTTTTTTATACGAGGGAAATAATGATAGTGTAATCAGTTTGCTATGGAACCAGATTAAAGAAACAATGGTTAGACAACATGTTCATGTGTCACAAATGAATCATCACCATCATTGGATGAATCTATCAATAATTCTAGAATCTTTTACATGGTGGTGGATTTGTACGCAATGATGGATCTGGATCAACTTGATCATCAAATTTCATTTAATAATAATTTCTTGATTTTGGATCAAAAATAAAAACATTAATTTATTAAAATTCTTAAATAGAACTTTCTATATATTAAGATAATCTCAAAATGGCAGGTGAATTTATTTATTTATTTGTAATACAATTTCTCCTTCGATTTATAAAATAGGACAAATCGAGTTTTTCTTTTTTTAGCAAACCTCAAAGTTGCACAAGTTTACTACGCGAATCGCCTAGAAGTAGAGTTTCCATTTATTAGAAACAAACAAATAACTAGACTAGAAAATCTTAATTTCTCCAAAGAAAGATCTTTGTTTCGATCTTATAAATTTGTTATTAGCGATATTTACATGTATGTCAGTAGTCATCTATGATGGAATTCTATAAAGTTACAAAGTATTATCAGAGTTAAACAGAAGAGCTTTGCTTTATGGAATTCATTTAATACATCTGGATATAAAACTGCGTCAAAATTTATTTTATAAAAATAATTTTATTCAATTTTAACAATTATTTTAAAAAAAATGCGAATTGAACAATGCAATCACTTGGTTGAACCGACTCGCACATATCCACTATTATTCAATTATAATATAAATCCACAATTGGATAATAATCAAATACCATATCCACAACAATTCGGAATAAGTTTACAATCACCAAATCACTCATGTTCAGATACATACCAAAAAAATTCACAATCTCAATCGCATCAATCACATTCACACCATCGACAGCAACCACAAAAAGACCAACCAACTGCTCCGATTCAACGCCATCAACAAAGAAAAACACAAAAGCGAACACACGCTTTGGCCGCATGCAATTCGTGTCGTAGATTACATCTAAGGTGTAAAAAGAAAGAGGACTCTGCTTTTTGCAATAGGTGTATTGAAACGAGAAGGGAAGAGTCGTGTATTTTTGAAATTCCCAAAAAACGAGGCCGCAAATATGGTAGCAAGAACAGACCAAAGGTAAAAAAAAATTTTTTCAATATTCTTTCTTTGTTTCAAATAATTAATTATTTTCCTTAATTAATAGAAATATGAAACAGAAAACCGCGACACCAACGCTGCTGATGATACTGTCGATGATACTAAACCATGTTGTCATAATAACAACTCTTATATGGAGTGGATTAATTTATTAAAAACCCGCAATGTGTGAATACCAGTGAACCCAAATTTTTGTTCGCCGTAACGAAAAATAATAAGAATTTTATAATCAATATTTATTTATTTTTGTATATATATTTGTTTATTTATAATCAATATTTATAAATATATAATATTTATTTTATTTATGTATATTATAATCAATACAATAATAATAAAATTTAATAAGAAAAATAATAACATATATAGTGAGTGTATTTTTTTATACGGTAACGATTTGACAACCAACCAACCACCAAAATCTTCTTTTTGCGAATTGAAATAATAATAACGTGTTAATATTAATGACGCCTTAGATCATATGACAAAAACTTAATGTTAATATAGAAAATTGTATACTTTGCCAAAACCAAATAAAAATTTATGTAAAATTATTTGTTTGATTCGAATAAAAAGTTATTGAATAAGAAACTCTACTTATAGGCGATTCACGTGATAAATTCAAACGATATATCGTTGGTTTCATGAAATGAAACTTATTTTTGGGTGGAATGTTTGGATACGAAAACTCCGATTGGCTAATTTTGAATTTCAAAAAGTATTGCTCCGCAGAGAATATAATCCTAGCTCCCACAACTTTTTTATAAACTTTTGTAAACGTTTCTTCTTATATTCCATAACCAAGACAAATAATAATAACTATACAAGGTTTATAATCAAATACTTTATCAAACACAAATATGTGAAGAGAGGAGCTTTAGAAAAGATTATGTACTAAGACATATTTTGGCAAAGTATTAGTTTTGATTCAAAGAAATCGTCCCGTGTTCCGCTCACGAGAGTAGCTGAAGAAGCTGGGACTGGTTGAGAACAATCGTTGTCCTAATATTAAGGTGAAAAATTAAAATCTCGCCTTTAAATTAAAAATCGTCATTATCATTACGTATTTATTTATTGGATAATTTTTATAATAATAATGGTACGACAAGTTATTAAAGGAGATGCTAAATTTTCAACATCCTAAATTATTATTATACTATCGGTTTTTATATAATTAGTTTATTATAGAATCAGACCATCGTCGTTTAAAGAAATTCAAATGAATCAACACCATCATTGGATGAATCTGTCGAATAATTCTAAAATATTTTCTTCCACGCGTCTGGTAGATCTTTACGCAATCAATTTTCATTTAATAATTGTATATTTAGATTTCCTTGGCAATATAATAACCCGATTCATCAATAAGTTTTTGATTATCTTCGGAGATATCTCGAATTTAGATTTAAAGCAGAAATTAAATACTTAAATTGGATTTCACTTGCACTTCATTTTAACTTAAAATAATGAAATTCTGGAAATTTTTTGCCACGATGCCAATTTTGAGAAAACATTAAATCTTAAATGGTGAATTAAATGGTAAGGGTTTCTGTAACATAATTTCTTGTTCAAACGATTCGTTTTATCAAATGCGTGGAACAAATCGAGTTCTCTAAAAATAGAAATTTTCGCCTTTTTTAGCAAAATTCATTATTATCACCATCGAGACGACCGTCAAAGTATTACTATTACTATTACTATGTTGACCCAAATTGGCATTATGCATTATTAAATTTCTGGTCATTTTATCATACAAATCACCTATTCCATTTATTCGATTTATCGAATAATTTGATCTTATTTTCTCCAAATAAAGGTTTCGATGATTTGTTTTCAACTTTCACACAATCTCTTATTAGCGATATTTATATTTATGTTAATGGAATTTTATAAAGTCGAACAGAGAAACTTTACTTGTGTGATTCATTTAATTCGTTTGGATATAATATGTTTGTTAGAATTTCTTTTGTAAAAAATATTTTTTGTTTTTTGTTTTTTTTTTTAATTTTGAAATATTTTTTAAAAAAATGAATCCGCTCCTACTCCAATCACGCGATGAACAACCAACTCAAATTTTAGAATATAGTACACTTCAATATATAGATCCACGATCGTTAGATATGTATCAAACATCACAGACTTTTACAGATCCGCTATCATCTCATATAGATGTACATATACAAGATCATATAAATACACGGCAATTTGAATCAAGTCCGCAATCATTAAATACAGATACAACATATCCGACAAATTCACAACCACAACAACAACAACAACAACAACAACAACAACAACAACAACAACAACGACAACAACAACAACAACAAGATCAGCCAATTACTCCGATTCGGCGTCATAAACGAAAAAGAGCACAAACAACGAGACCTTACGAAAAGCGAACACATGCTTTGGTCGCATGCGATTCGTGTCGTAAATTACGCCTAAGATGTGAAAAGAAAGAGGATTCTGATTTTTGCGTTAGATGTATTGATAGAAACAAAGAGGATTGTATATTTAATCAAGGAAGAAAAAGAGGTCGAAAACCTGGTAGCAAGAACAAACAAAAGGTAAAAAAATTAATTTTATTCAATATTCTTTTTTTGTTTCAAATAATTATTTATTTTCTTTAATTATAGTTTTAGTATTTTGAGTTCAAGCATAAGGCAACCACAAAGGTATCTTAATTCATAGAGGTAATGGTGTAAATGATAATATTAATAGCAATAATAATAGTAGCAAATAATATAATAATAATAATAGTAAAATAATAATGATGATGATGATCATCATGAAAAATCTCCTATGTTATAAGTTTTTTTATAATCAAATATTTATTTGTATATATATATATTATATAATCAATTTATTTATTTGTAAATATTATTTATGTTACAAATTCATAAATTTCATTTCAGCCAATCAGAATTTCATATCCAAAAATTTTTAATTATAAGATTTCAAATTTCACATATACACAACTTTATATATGTATTAAAATCAATATTCATTTATATATTATAATCAATATTTATGTATTATTCATTTATGTAATAAATAATAAAATAAACAAGGTTTATTGTTTTTATATGATAACCATTGAAATCTTCTTTTGCATTCTTTTTGATTTTAATATGTCTCCAGAAATGTCATAAACATAAATTAATGAATTAAACGGTGTTCCCGCATATAGAAAATTGTACACTTTGCCAAAACCAAATAAAATTTATTATTATGCTCAGTGAAGGACAGCATAAAGTCATCAATGGTGGCCAAATTGGGGTAATAGAAATGTTTAAATTACAAGATTATTGTTATTGTGGTAGGTAAAATACAAAATCAGGCACTTGATTGGATATGTTAATGTTTAGAATAAAATTTTTTATTAAGATTACTACTTATATGATGCCACTGGCAGGTAGAACTTTCTGGATTTTCTTATTATTATCTTCACGTAGATATATTTTTATGACACAGCATCCATCCAAGGCTTCCATTTGTAATACAATTTCTTATTTGAATTATTATTCATTTAAAATTTTATTTTGACAATGTAATTTTGTATAACAAAAATAATAATAATAAATAAAGCGGAATTCACTATCCAACGGTAAAAAGTAAAAACAATAAAATGTATTTTATTTTTGCCAAGTTAGGAAAAGTATATCAACTTTATTAGTGAATATAAAAAAGGGATTCTTTGTGAGGTTTCTTATTTGTTTGATTCGAGTAAAAAGGTTATTTGAATAATCATTCAATGTAATTCGAATAGCAAAATAAAATTTATCGGAATAGAAATTCTATTCCCGGCGGTTCACGTGGTAAATTCAATCAATCAATATATTGCTGCTGATTTACAAAATACCAATTTGAGGTCTTGGTTTAATTCTATCGATATTTCTATTTATGTCGTAGTGATGGAATTCTATTTGTGATGAAACTTATTTTTGGGTGGAGTGTTCGGATACGAAACTCCAATTGGTTGTATGGGTTGTTGCTCTTTGCTCCGCAGGAAATAACCCTAGCTTCCACAAAAAATGTTAGGCTTTTGTAAACATTTCTTCATAACGCTACAAGGTTTATAATTCTGAAATCGAGGAACTTATAAACAAAGCCAAGTGCCCAATACAAATATGTGGTGGATTCAATGTTTAGAGAAAGGATTAAAGCAGTTGAAGAAGCTGGGACTAGTTGAAAATAATCGTCGTCCTAATTCTAAGATGGAAATTAAAATCTCGCCTTTGAATTAAAAATCATCGTTATCATCATGTTTATTTTATTTTATATTGTATTTATTGATTGTATTGTAAAATTATTATAATAGCTTTTATATAAACAGTAACTAATTGTAATCGTGTAGTAGTAGTTTTTCCATCTTTAGCATTAAAAAGTTGTTAAAGGGATGCTAAATTTACGACATCCTAAATTAAAAAGTAGGATTTATCAATATATTGTTAATCAAATCCAAATATAACCATCGCATCAAATGAATTTATCAAAATCATCGCCATCATTCTAAAATCTTTTTTCTTCCACGCGTCTGGTGGAACTTTACGCAATGGTAAATTTCTTTGGTAATATTGGCAATGTAATAACCTGATTTATTATTAGAATCATCAATAACTTTTTAATTATCTTCGGAGATATCATGATTTTTGGATCTTCCAGCTTCTTGCATTTGCACCTCATTTTAAATTAAAACAATGGGATTTGTTGCAACGGCGCCAATTTTGAGAAAATATTAAATCTCAAAAATGGTAAATTTTCTTCTAGGAAGGTTCTATTTGTAATACAATTTCTTGTTTGAGCGAATTTATTCGCTATGTTGTTGGCCCGAATTGGTATAATAAATATTGAATTTAGAGTTCCTATCGAATAATTTGATCGGGAGATCTTTAATTTCTTCAAAGAAAGGTCTCTATAATTTGTTTTCAGTCCTCATTGGCGGTATTTATATTTATGTCGAGATTTTCAGTAGCATCTATGACAAATTGTTATCATGGCTAAACAAAGAACTTTACTTTATGGAATTCATTTAATTCATCTGGATATAAAATTGCACCAAAATTTCTCTTTACAAAAATAATTTTATTCAATTATTAAAAAAAAATTTAACAATTATTTAAAAAAAAAAATAAAAATGGATTCGTTCCGACCATGTCATTATTCACTGACTCATGAAAATTTACAATTATTGAATGATTATCAAATATCATATCCATCATATCATATATTCCCACTGACTGATATATCATTAGGTCAGGGTCAAATATCACATCTACCATCTCATGAGCTAAATAGTAATAATGTGCATTGTAGGAATTTAGTTGATATAGATTCATTGACCAATATAAATTCACAACCATTGGATAACAATCAAATACCGTATTCGCAGGAACCTGTATTAAGTTCACAATCACCAAATCACTCATGTTCAGATACATACCAAACAAATTCACAATCTCAATCACCACACCATCGACAACAACCACAAAAAGACCAGCAAACTACTCCGATTCGACGTCGTCAACGAAGAAAACCACAAAAACATCCTTACGAAAAGCGAAAACACGCTTCTATCGCATGCAATCCGTGTCGTAAAGCACGTCTAAGGTGTGAAAA
Organism: Entrophospora candida; assembly: GCA_910592215.1. Taxonomy (NCBI): domain Eukaryota; kingdom Fungi; phylum Glomeromycota; class Glomeromycetes; order Entrophosporales; family Entrophosporaceae; genus Entrophospora; species Entrophospora candida. The sequence continues at coordinate 22,023 of CAJVPN010000241.1, forward strand.
GAAAGATGACTCTCTTTTTTGCAATAGGTGTATTGAAACAAATGAGAAATGTATTTTTGATAAAAATCCCAAAAAAAGAGGTCGTAGATGTGGTACCAGAAACAAATCAAAGGTAAAAAAAAATTTTTTTTTCAATATTCTTTCTTTGTCTCAAATATTTATTTATTTTTCTTAATTAATAGGCTGATGATAATATTGTCTATGATATTAAACAATGTTGTTGGCCTGGTAGTAATGAATTAATAGCTGATAGTCGTAATTTATATATTTTGGATCCTCTTAATAATGGTCTTGATAATAATAATGATCTGCAAGGTAAATATTAACACATCATATTAATAATATATACATAGAAAAACACATACATAATACAATATTATATATGTAATTTCTTAAAAATTTTTTAGAAGATAATTGTTACCAACAAATACTGTTTAGTGGCTGTACTTCAACCTATAATCATCAAACCAATGCTCGACAACGATTAAATCCTGATATTTATTATGATACACCTACATTTACGTGTGAGGATGATTTTGTTATTAGTACACCACAATCCCTATGGGCTAAATATATTGGTGAATTAAATAAATAAAGATTTTTTTCTTATTTCATTATACATTTGTATACTCTTATGCTTTTATGCTTTTATTTATTTTTTTAAAAAAAAATTTTAATAAATAAAGTTTTTTAATTTTTTCTGTTTTAATACTATCAAATCATTAATAATTCTTTCCGTGTATATCAATGAATCTAGAAACATGCATACAAAATATTGTTGTATATATTTACCCTCTGGGTTGATTTCTTCTAGTTTTGATCTTTTTTAAAATTAGATTCCGATTTTGATGATATCAGTAAATTATTTGCATGCCATTATACAGTTTCAACGGAGTGGCTGGACATATAAAAATGTTTCATTTAAAATCCGTTGAAACGAAATTACTAGTATATACTAGTAATAGTACTAATTATAATTATAATACTAATCGTGTTTCAACGGATTTTTAGTATAAATAATAATAATAATAATAATAATAATAATAATAATAATAATAATAATAATAATAATAATAATAATGTTAATGTGTAATAGTAACAAAGATTTTTAAAATCCGTTGGAACACGAATTTGATTATAATCCGTCGAAACAAGGGTTATACTGTATGTTAAATGGTAATTATTTATTTGCAATATGAATATTTACTAATGTAGAATTCGGTGGCATAGACACTTTGTTGGTATGGGTCCATCTGCATTATTTGGAACGACAAAAATACATACATTTGCTCAAAAAAAAAAAAAAAAAAACTTTCAATGTAATTCGAATATTTAAATTCATGACAAATAATTCGAACAAACCTTATTCGAACCTTTAAATAGTAATAATGGTAGGATATAACAATAGTAAATAATAACGACAATAATAATAATAACGATAGTAGTAGTAATAATAATACCGGCAAGCCTAGTATCATCTGTAAAGTTTTTTCATCAACTGGGATTTATCAAAGTTCCTAACCGGCTAAGGTTTTCTACCGGCTAACATCACCAATATTTACATACCGACGTGTTCCTTTTCATCATGAGCTTCACCTTTTTCTATTGCCCCAATAATAATTATTGTTAAATCACTGTGTGAAATATTAGGAATAACTATATTTTTTTTTTCTGATTAGAAACCTTTGCTTCCATGACTCCATCCATGACTGCAATTTCACCAGTGGCTATGTATAATTTATCTTTTTTAAAAATTAACTAATTAATTAATTATAATCGCACTTGCCATAGATGCACATCCTCTATAAGTGCACGCTATGTGTCTCGGCACTCATGTGAAATGCACCCTACGTGACTTTTGTGTAAAAATTCATAATTTTTAACAATTCTTATTATTCACTGCACTGTATTCACTGTATTTTTTTTATTGTTATCTCATAGTTTTATATCAAGCAAGACCAATGATTTTTATTATATTATTTACAATGAAATTATCTATTCTTATTATAGATTTGTAAATTTGTAAAAAGTCAATCCTTTATCTTTAATAAATACAAAGAATTAACTAACACAAACGATTATTAAAATAAGAGTAAGTGACAGAACTTTTGAGTACAGTCGAATTGTTATAAAGAAAACCAAAGATTTCAATGTTCTAAGTTATACATGCTGTCTAAATTAATCTGGCTTTGCAAAATCTCAATTTTTAATTGCATTAAAAAGTCACCTGATTGAGTTGAATGATCAATCTATTTCGTATATCTAAATCATACTTTTAACAATTATTAATACTAGTAGTGGTTAATAAAATTGAAAGATATATCAAATGTAAAAAAAGTAAATTCATTGAAGGATATTTTTAAAATTCGAAATTCGTGTCACATGAAGCTTTTTTAAATATCTCGTTATTTTTATAATAAATTCGAACTTTGTTATTAGAGTAAAATGAAAGTACTCCACTAAAGCTTTCTAATGAATACTCCTTCATATCGAAAGCTCTTCTCTACATGAATTCACGGCCACTCAAAAACGGTATTACCTTTTCACTTCAAAGCACAGATTATTTCTCAATATCGCTTTAAAAGACTTGATAGTAAATGAGAAGGTGTAGAATACTTTAAACTTTCATATGGTCATTGCTTTATGAGGGTATTGGTTAATAAGTTATAGAGAGGTTCACGAAAAACTATTTTATTGAAATTTAATATTCATGAAGAATTTTATGATGGGATTCAGCAAAAACTAAAAGGTATTTTATTAATGATTGTTTTTATATTCCTGACTTTATATTGATTAAAGTTTCATTAATGATTATTAATTATTGTTTTATTTATATATAAATAAATAATAAATAAAATGTATAAATTGTCTTTAACACTTACTTCGATCAAACACACCTATATAATTATTGAATAATTGATAAACATTCGTTTTTCAAGCTTCATAGATCTTGCTTGACTAGTACTTACTTCGATCAAACCCGCCTATATAATTATTGAATAATTGATAAACATTCGTTTTGCAATCTTCATAGATCTTGATTTACACTTACTTCGATCAAACCCGTCTATATAGTTGTCGAATAATTGATAATAATAAAATGTTAATTAAATATATTTTATAAACAGCTTCGTAGATCTCGACTTTAAGACTTATTTTGATCAAACTCGCCGATAATAATAAACTTTTATTTTGGAAACTTGATTTGCAAATAGATCTTGACTTTAACACTTACTACGACCAAGCCCGCCTATATAATTATTTGAATAATTGATAAAGCGCTCATTAAATATATTTTGCAAACAGCTTCATAGATCTTGACTTTTAACATTTACTTCGATACAAGCTATTCAATAATTGATGAAACATTCATTTGCAAAACTTAATAATTGATAAACGTTCATCAGTATATTTTACAAACTTGTTTTGGAAGCTTCGTATGTCGTCATACATCTTGTATTTAAAAGTCTACTTTTTCTATTTTTTTTAGATTACACAATTGAATAAAATTTATCCAATGAAATGTTGTAAACTTCCCATATTTTGCACAACTTAAAAAAAATTGGTATATAAGCTATAGAATGGGATCAATAATAACTAATCGTCCGGAGAAAAGTCATGCAATGATGAAGTACCCATTATGGACAACCTGTGTCCGGCTCCCTCAGGTGTATGCCTCACTTTGGACCCGACTGTAAAGTCCCGCGTGGCTGAGGATGGAACTCACGTGAGTGGCCCATGTTGGGTGTATTGACCCTTCGTGACATGATCCCTCTTTTTGTTAATTTTTATTATTTATTTTATTTACATAGTTAAAAGGAAACATTTAAAAATTAAGAAATTAAAAATAAAATTTGCTAATTGATTTGATTGGTTACATTTGTAATATATGATCAATAATATTATAATTAGTAGCAACGACGACAACGAATCATTGTTTTTTGAGGGTGATAATAATGATTAAGATAGGAGTGATCGAAGTAAGCGTTAAGGACAAGATTTATGAACAAAATATTCTAACGAATGTTTTATCAATTATTCAATAGTCTGTATAAGCTTTAAGGACAAGATCTATGAATAAAATATTCTAACGAATGTTTTATCAATTATTCAGTTTGTATAGGAGTGATCGGAGTAAGCTTTAAGGACAAGATCTATGAACAAAATATATTAATGAATGTTTTAACAATTATTTAATAGTTGTAAAAGCGTTAAGGACAAGATATCTGAAGCTTGCAAAATATACTAACGAATGTTTTAACAATCATTTAATAGTTTGTACAAGCGTTAAGATATATGAAGCTTGCAAAATATTATAACGAACGTTTTATCAAACATTCAATAGTTTATATAAATTTCTCTTTTATTTTAACTTATATTTAATAACATTACTATGATAAAGTCAGAGATAAATTTAATCATTATTGTTGTTGTTTATTGTTATAATCATTATTTACATAAGTATATAGCTTTTAATATCTATTTATTTATCATATTTATAAAAGACATACCTAAGTGATCAAAAATCTGTAAATAATGTAATATTTGGACATTTATTTCTACTTATACTTGCAATTGGACGCGTTAAAAAAATTTTACGTATATGAATATAAGGCAAAATTTGGATTTGAGGGTCAGATTATTTTCGGTTTTATTGACAACCTGCTTTAAAAATTTTCTTAAAGCAGATACATATGGTGTGATAAAGAAGTTATATATCAAATTTGGCGATGGTTGCTACACAGCAAGGGTATTAAATGGGGATAAGAAGTCATTTGATTTGTAAAAATTTACTATTACTATTACTATTACTATGATGCAGTTCACGATCCCCTATTACTATATATATATCTGCGGGAAATGTCCTGTGAGTGACTATATAACACTACTAATATTGTTCAGGGGAGGTATTGATTCAATGATGTGATTTTTAATTAGATAACCTACCTTGGCATTTTCCATTTTTGTATTTTTATGCATTGTGTTATCATTGATGCATCGAGACGTCATAAGTGCGAAATACTAATTCAGTGTAACTATAAAAATCAAAAATTTTTTATAATCGACTACATGATAATGATAGGTTATTTATTGCTACATACAAAATAGATGAAATGGATGATAAAGGAACACATAAACGTAATTATTCAGAAAAGAAAAATAAAGACCAAGAAAAAGTAGATGTTGATAGTGATAGTGTTGGGTTTACATTAAAAAGCTACGAAAACTATGAACATTTTTCTTTAGTTCGGTATGTTTTAAAGCAAAAGAATCAATCCCAATCACAAATATATTGAATTCGATTAACAAAAAAAGTTTTTTTTTCTTTTAGAAATTTTCATTTAGCAGATTTTATTACTTTTGGTAATGGTTTATGTGGATCATGTTCGATTTTCTCAAGTATACGATATGCTATAACCAATGATCAAAGTTATTTATGGTTAAGTATGATGTTAATGCCTTTAGGCATGACGCTTGATTTATTTGATGGAAAAGTAGCAAGATGGAGAAAAACTGCTAGTATTTTAGGTCAAGAATTAGATTCATTAGCAGATTTGGTAAACAATTATATAATTTCTTTTTTTAAAAAAAATTTTACATGTAATATTTATTAACATTTGAATAAATGTTTATTTATAATAGGTATCATTTGGTGTTGCTCCAGCAGTTTGTGCATATGCAGTTGGAATGCGTACATTTCTTGATACAATACTCTTATCAGTTTTTATATGTTGTGGAATAGCTAGATTAGCACGTTATAATGCAACCGTTGCATCATTGCCAAAAGACAAAGGTTCTGGAAAAGTACGTTACTTCGAGGGCACTCCCATTCCTACAACATTATTTCTTGTGGCATTAATTGCTTATCTGACTTCAGAAGAAAGAATTGGCGATAGATTACCTGGCGGAACGATCAATTTATTATCAACTTTATTATCACCGTTATCACCACCGCCATCATCATCACCAATGTCATTATCATTGTCATCCATTTTATCATTTGATTTTTTGGAATTTCATCCATTTGTTTTGCTATTTATTTTTAGTGGTATCGCTATGGTTAGTAAAACTTTGAAAATACCAAAACCTTGATTTAATATTTGAAAGGAAAAAAGTATCTTTTTTTTAATTGTAAAAATTTATCAAAAGCAATTGTGAGATTGTTACTATTGTCACAATGTATATAATATTTTTATAAATAAAATATTATTTGATTTTTTCATAATGAGAATAATCTGGATAAGGAATAGCCAAAATATTTGAAATGGATGATTGAGCTAATCCAACAACTTCTGCTTCTGACAACTAGTAAATATTTTTTATTATTAAATAAAACTTAATTGGAATATATATATATGCAATTATATTAATCACCATTAATGTTGAAATTAACTTGCAAGATCGTACATTGGAACAATGTAGATTATATGAGTATGTACCGTAAAACCAGACAAAAGTAAAAAAACTTTTAATGTGGATCACATGATATTTAAATTCCTATTAGCAGGACCATACAATTATCAGGTCTTAGTATTAGACTGCCAAAAAAAACAACATTATAATATGAATAATAAAGTTTCATCAACTCATAGTGAGCCTCATTGTTTGAACTGTTTGACAAAATTCTACTAGAAAAATTATCCAATTTTTTTTACTACCATTATTATTGGATTTTGATGAAGATTTCTTAAAAACCATATTAAACCAAACAGATTGAGTTGTTATCCTTTCCATTATTATTGCAAGTTCCTCTTTTGTTATCCTCATGGCGGCAGGATCTCTAGCAGCAAAATGAATCACCAATAATCCGTCTACCTTTTAATTTGTAACTTTGAGTCAAGGACATGTTCAACGACCTTTACCTATAACCATTTTGCCAATTTTTGAAAGCATTCATACGCCAAAAAAATATAAATTTTATTTAAGAAAAAAGATTTGTAATTATCTTTCCTACTATGTAAAGACTACTTTGCTTGCAGAAGCAATTGGAGGTGTGAAGATTATTAAATGGTAACGAACTCATAATATTAAAAATTGTTTAAAGGAATAGAGGATTTAGGAAAATAAGTTAACTACAAGATTGTTAACTTATTCCAGAGATGGTGAAAATTTAGCACAAAGACCTGAACAGAAAACCCAATGCGATGATTCCAATAAATTTCAGAGACCCATCCGCTCCTAATTTTGACCTTTGATTCCTTTAGAGTTAGAACGATTGTAATATTTTAATATCTGAGCCCCAAAACAAACTTTAATAATGGTAAGTTTTGAAGAATCAATGTCAGATGTTGTTGATTGATTCCTTGAGAAATGTGAAAGTATAAAGAGTCTGCATGAAATCTAATAACTGGAAATATAAATAGAACCTTATTATTATTGCATTGAAGGCAGCATTTTACATTTAAAAGTTATCAAAAAGAATTTTTTTAATAACTTTTACACAACTAATCGCATGGCAAAAGGAAAACAAATTTGGCCGTTGGCACAAGAACTATCTATATAGGCCTGACCTGTAAATTTTATTTATCCTATTCAGTAAGTGGATGGAATCCTTCTTTCATTTATTTTATATTCAACGAGCTTGAATTTTATTGTAATGTGACAAACGAAAATATCAACTCGGATTTTCGCGAGGCGAGTTATTACTATTATCAGAATTTACAATTACCGTCTTGTACCGTTAGAAGAAATCGATAAATTTATATAAAAAAAGAGGAAGCCTTAGAAAATTTTTTAACCAATGCCTTAATGAAGGAAACTATTATTTGACTCATGGTTTATACTTTTTAATAGCTTCTATATAGCATGAATTGAGTATACGTCAGATAAAGGTTTATCTTTTCCTTTTCAGCTTGTTCTTAAAATGACATCAAATCCGCTGAAATTATTTGAACTCTTTAAATCGGATAGCATGTTTAGTATTAGTCAAGGTTGTCACTTTATGCAAACCCTGAAAACAAACATTATCAATTCAGTTTTTTCGAGAATATCTTGATTGCTACTAAAATTTGGAAGCCCGACTAAAAATTTTGACTCCAATCATTATTTAAATAATATTATTTTATTAGCCCTGCTATTTTTCTATACCTTGCTACCCTATTGTTTTTTATTTTTCTATGTTACCGAAAGAAGTCCTGCGCAAAATTCGACATGTCAGTTACTGGGAAAAGGCCATATGGACAGTGGAGGGCAGATACGTGGGATAATTTTTACTTCAAAAAGTATACCAATACGTCAAAGCCGAAGTCACAATTTTAGATACATACGACAACGGAAAACAATAAATATTGGTGTTGAAGAGTAAATTGGAGATTAGTGCTTTTACACGTTTCCAGAACCGAGTCTGGGTCGATCAAAAAGCTGAGGAACATTAAAAACTGGGTTGAAACCAGCAAAGGAATTCAAGTCATGGCTGTTGAAATTCACAATGATATCATGCAAAAAGTCTAGGTCTGTTTCTTTTTTTTTGACAATGTTGTTGTTTAGCACTTATTTGACGTTTTTTATTAATATAGGAATCATGATCAGAGACAAGGATCTCAAGGACACATAAAAAGATTACCACTGCTGCCATCACGGAAACAAACCAGCAAATTGAATACCATGGGATGGCCATGGATTAGATTACTACCAATTATGTGAAATTTGAATGTAAACATTAACAAGCATAGCAAGTGTGCTATGCCCTACCCACTGGCATAGAGAAGAAGAGTATCAAAATATAGGAGCTTCTGCAATGTGTGCATCGTGTTATGAGATATTTTGATTAGGGTCTATGGATTCTGGAGGAGGAGGTGTATGAGTAAGATCCTTCATCATAAGGAGGATACCGCACTTTTTGTGCTACTAAGAGAAGCAATAACGAAGCTTTTGTCAGTGGGTTATAATAAATTATTTGTATCATACAGTCTCTTCTGATCATGATATGATCATGCTGAGATGGGGAGAGAGAAGTCACATCTTGAGTTGAGGTTGATGTTGAAAAAATCAAACTTTTATTAAACTCTATTTTCAAGAGATGTTAAATGTTCATTTTTTTTTGTGCAAAAATTGACTTGCAGATCAATGAATGTATTTATTTTTCTTTCTTTCCAAGGTCATATAATCTTTTTACTCCCAGAGACACCTGATAGCCTTCCACTTTTTTAATCACCTGTTGCACATCTACCTATATTGCTGAAGTTGTGGAAGTGGTGAATTGGGGAAAGGCATTTCTTTGAACATGACAAATCTCAAAGCTGTGGAACAATCCACACGTTTTGCCTACATGGAAAAAAGCTGATTCCACTTAATGCGATCTGTACAGATGTTCTTGACCCCACCATAGAAAAAATGCTGTGCAATTTGGTCATGAAGTATCAGATACACCATTGTAACCATCAAATAATACATTACAATAGCTGAATAGTCTGAGTTGTTCAACATTGATGGAACTATTGAATACCAAAAACATATCATGATGAGAGACAGAATTGATGATACTTTTGCTCCAGTACCCAATAACCAGATGTTCTGTCTCAGTACACTACTTCCCTTCGCACCCTCCGAATATAAAGATGAGAACCATGATTAGCCGCAATTCAATTTTCATATGTCACAACCGCAACCGCAACTCAATTCTTATATTAAAATGCCGCAATTAATCAAGAAGCCATATTTATCTGAGTATCATCTAAAATTTGTGAAACAGATGCACTTGCTAAACAAGGAAACGGACATTGAAAGTGATGAGAGGAACGATGAAGAGAACAAACTCCTTACTGGGATGACGTGATAGACAAACACTTTGACAGACCAAAATACGAGCTCTTCAAAAATCTCACCTACCCACTATTTCCAAACCTACACAATCAGATCCGAAATTGAAATTATTCAACACCAAAGATAAAAAAGGCAGGGTGATCATCTGGTAAATGTCACCCATTATTTTACATTTTGCTACATACAAGGTGGAAGATGGCAAGCCTTTCTTCTTTCAGCATCCATGATGAATGTTGCAGCAAGATCAGAACAGTATTACTAGGAGGTTATAACATATACAGAGAAAGATTTTTAATCCTTATTCCCCCTAAGATACAACCAAGCGATAAACTTGCTTAAAAGTGGATACCTAAAAAAATACCATTTCAGAGGCATACACAACAAATTTAAAGTCATTCTTACTTGAGCTTGAGAATCAAGATCTAACTGATATCATGATTCATCAGTTGACATCGCTGGAGAAGCATCATCTTCCATTTGATGAAATGTCATCATTATAGATGCTGTCTGTTAGGGTTTCTATTCAAATAAGGTTTATTTGAATTAGTTCTTGTTATCAGGTAAGTCCAATGTATTACTGGCAGAAATAAAAAAATTTTTTTTTTAATTCAAATATGGGGCGCGGAAAATAGAAACAGCCCTAACTACCAAAATTATGATTTTGAGTTAATGACATTTTTATATGTAATTCGCCACTGGAATTAATTTTAGCTTAGAAACAATACCCACTTTACTTAGTAAAATTTTGAGATATTTTCTGTTAAAGTTTTTAAAAACAATAGTAAATTACTTGAAATGTAGATCTTTTTTTCCGATTTTCTCAAAATCGAGATTTTGCAGTTAGGGCTGTTTCTATTTTCCGCGCCCCATATTGTCATTAGAAAATCAGTATCATCTGAAAATCAAAAATTACATCGTACAGTACGACAGGTTTGGGAGAACATGTATGTGAATAACTTGGTTTTCTATTTTGTCACTAAATTTTAATAATGTAATTAACAATTGATATATTAATATGTGGAACACTTGTTTAGTGTACAGAATTGGAGGACAAGTTTCAATGAGGGTATTTCAATTGAAGACACATTTGTACACCATTCCTTATATCCACTCTTAAGACCTTTTTTTCCAGACACAGTTAATTGGGTAATAAACTGGTAGGTTTTTAGATGAAACACTATCAACTAATCAGTTTTTTGGATTGCATAATCTCAAAAATTTGAACTATTTTAATTCACTTTAGGGCAAATAAAGAATCTCTATCGAGTACATTTGGAAGCAAACCAGATTTCAATGTTGCAATAAGACTTTGTGATCATAACTACTTTGAGATCCTTTTTGGATTGTTTAAATCGCCAAAAAAAGCAAATACAAAATCTGCAAGCATTGATTTAGTTGATTTGGGAAATGTGATGAAAGATTCAATTGATTTCATTTATCATAACTACCACACTGATCTGGAGATCAGGACATATGGCCTTCATGTTTTTGGTGCGTGAATTTACTGCTTGATTATCTGCTTTCATAATTATATTTAATCATTCATTGCAAACTTCAACTACAGGTTACAATGCTAGAATATATGTGATGGACTTAAATTTTGATGGTGTTTATCAGATGTATCTACTTGGTGAGTTTGAGCTTTCCAGGAGCCACTTGAGCTTCAGCTTAGTTGAAGGTGCAATATATCAAATAAGCAATCTATCAGTAAGTTTAGAAATGTTTCTACTGGATTGTGTGTATCTTAGTATCATATTAATGATTTGGAAATATTTACCATTTTTTGATGACAGATGATTGTTGAAGAAGATATAAAGAGACTGAACTCATCTCCAATGTCACCTATCACTACTAAATTGATGTCACCAACGATGAAGATGACAATGACTAGATTGACAGTTGGTAAACCAAAGAATGCAAGTCAAATTTGTTTATCTGTGTTATCTGGTCTAATAACACCTTTATTGCTTTTCTTTAAATTCATTTTCATTTTCATTTACTAGGTGGAAGTCAATGATGCATGATAGATTAAAATGCTGAAAAGATTATTTTATTTACAACTGCAATTATCATTAATTTATTGATTAATTCATTGGATTGATTTTTGACGATATAGATTATCATCAAATTGAACCAGATAATTTCTGATTAACATGATACTAGAAAAAAGATCTTTAAAAAAAAATTTCAATAATGCAACCAATTTAATTATTTTTTTCAATTAATACAATAATAGAATAAAAATTTTATACAAAAGTTAACCCGTTAATTAAATAAAGCAATTAATATGAAAAATTTGTAATATAATTAATGAAAATCAAAAATAATAAGAAGATAAAGGGTTGATTAACTTAAAATTTCTTTAATTGCCAATTCATCTGCTTCTAAATGCATAAGAATCGTCATGAAAATTTAATATTAACACATACCAATATGTAACTTTAAAAAAAATATCATGTGAAAGAGAATAAAAAATATCAGAGGGTTTTATTAGGCTAAAACATAATAAAATTTCAAAAAAAAAATTTTTTATAATTTCAAATTCATTGAGGCCAGGCTATGTCATGCATATTAGAATAATAACTCGCATTGTATTTTCGCCAATGACGATTTAAATATATTATAAAGGAAAATTTTATACTCCAATGTTGCCTTAACCTTAATGTTAATAAAATTAATTTATCAGCAGAAATATTTTTTTTGTAGTATTGATATCTAAAAAGGCAAATGATTGTTATACACGTGATCAAATATCTTACCCGGGGTGGGGGTAGGCGCTACTATTAAAACGATATTAGCTAATATATGTCAGCACCCTTATACCATACTGAATTTCTCTCTACTTTGTGATCATTGATAAGAAGGGCAATTATGGCAAACAACTATAATTTAAATTCTTAAATAAATTTATGACAATAATGTTGTAATAAAATCACATAATAAAACTATTGTTAATTGGCTATCTTTGTTTATTTAATTAATTAATTATTGGATTGTTGATTTTCAAGTCTACATTATAATTATTTTGATGAAATCAATTGTTTCAAGCATGATCCAGTTAAAATTATATTTATTAATAATTAAAATCCCAAGCCCAAAAAATAAAATTTTATCCTAATTTAAAATAATAAATTTGAATTTTGATAGCTAAATTTCAGCTAAAATTTCTATTTGAGGTTTTTTTCAATTAATAGTTTAGTTTTGATTAAAGTAGGTCTCCAAATCCAGTCTTCCACTAATTTATATACTTTTAATTTTTCTATCTTATGAATTCTTTTATTTATGATTTATAAGTCTCATCAAGATAAGTACGGTGCAGATCATCTATAATCATTAATTGCTTATAGTAACAATTGGTCAACTTCAAAATTCTAAAACAAAAAAAAATTATATCATTTTAAAAAATTTAACCGATAAGTTTTATTGTTCATGACTCAAGCTTCAAAAC
>CAJVPN010000242.1:0-35175 GCA_910592215.1 Entrophospora candida
CAGTATGAATATTTATTTAGATAAAGAGTAGAGATTTTTTTGTTTTATCTTCTATCTGTTTTATTAAATTATTTTTTGAATTATTATTATAAATAAATAAATATGATTTAAACAACGATTTTCTTATTTATTTTTTATTTTTTATTTTTTTTGTAAAAATTGCATATTTTGATAAGTCGGATCTCTTGATAAGTCGGGCACCATGTCCAGCCATTTGTGTCCGACTTATCGAGTTTACCCATGTAATATGTACATGATAACAATACTATACATGAATGTCGAAAGAATAATTTTATATTTAACTATTTATAGACAGCCAATCTCATGCAAGAAATTAGTTAAAACTAAAAATAAATCCAAATCAATTTATATATTTTCTTTTGCTATATAAGTAATAGTGATAATTTTAAATTTTATAAAGATGATCCCTTAAATCTGTCATTCAAAATTTTGTACCCCAAATTGTTGCACAAATCGGTGGATATGGTAATAGTTATATATATCCCATTTCATATGAAATTTCCCTTTTTGATCAAGTCCTTTTACCCATTCATTGTTAATACACAGACAGACTCGAAGAAGTCAGCCGCATAATTTATACTATTGAGTACTTTAAACAATTGATTACTGCGGGCTGACTTATCGAGTCTGTCTGTGTATTAGATATTAATATGTCGCTGATACCATCGATTTTATTGTTTTGTTTTTATTTTTTGTACTTTCACTTTGAAAGTTTGTATATTTCAAAATATAGGTGATAATTTCTTTTGAAATTGTCTCTTTTTTCTATTTCTGATATTCTTGTTAGTTGTTAGTATTCGATGGTGAATTGACCTTTTTTCCTAAAGTTTATCCTAAAGGATTTTTGTTGGATCAAAACTAATTATTTATTACTAAAGCTCTTATATATTGCAATGTTTGTTTAGCTGACCATGGAGCTTTTCATCATCAGGACCAATCCGTGAGTTTTCTTTAACTAATTACTTTTTTAAAATCAGAGCCAAAAATATTTATTTATCTTATTAGACCAGAGCTGAAGGAAGGAAAATTTTTATTACACACACACACACAACCTTTTGAATTTATTACATAATAGAACACACGTTAGAAGGGCCATACATTCATCCTCTAATAATGTATTATTATATTCAATGGTACACGAAGGAAACAAATCAATAAGAATGTCAAATGATCTATCATACATTATCCCAAAAGTCAATTGTCTAAATCAATTTATTCAATAACTATACATTTCCTTTTTTTTTTTTTTTGTGAAATTAAATATATTTTTTAGAACTATTGGTATCACTAAAATTAAAAAAATATAGGAAATAACTTTTTATTGAAGTAATGGAACTGTTGTACCAAACTTGTGATTAAATAAATGATGAAAATTGTAAAGTTTATAACTTTGAGCTCTATAATCTTTTACTGCTGATCCATTTATTTTAACATAGTCCAAGTTATATATATTAATATATTCTGTATAGATTGTCTACCAGATTGTCCCGGGGTAAGTTTAATAATATAAAAAGTCACACCTTGCTTTAAAATAGTAATTTCAAAAGCTCTGATGTTGATTACTGGTAGAATTTTTTTTGAATAAAATTTGGCTGTGTCAAAATTCAAATATTAACATATATATATATATATATATATATATATATATGTCAATTTTAAGTTGTGAGAAGTTTAAATTAGCCAATGAGTTCTGCACCCATATATAAGTTTGTATAGTGTTATTAAAATTATTAAACTAATTTTAATTAACTCTGAATTAATTTCAAGAAAATTGGATTGAAAAAATTAAAAAATTAAATTAAATAATAAATTGTTGGTTGGTGGCGTTTGAATAAGGTTGAGGAAATTAAGGAACATGTCGCTGAATGGACATTTCTGTGCCTATGGTTGGAATGCTGCCTTCTTTAATTACAGCGTGTTCTCCGATATAAAATATAAAGATTGACAAGATTGATAATATGAGAGGTACAACCACAAGAAGAAATCCACTAGCTCCAAGTGTTGTAGATATTCCATGAATTGGCGTGTCGTTTTTGACTTGTAAATAAAGGTCAATTTGTCCTCCCATTGCTAACAAAATGATAAAAGAACTGAATAATGCGAATATCCATGTCACTCTTTTATATATAGTTTGACCATGGCGAATATACAAGCCCATGCAAAACAATATGAATGATGTTACTACACCTAAAAATATATTCAAACAATAACAATAATTAATTTATAATATTTTCACATTTTATTGGCATAATTAACAAGTAAAAAAGTACATTACCAACAGCATGCATAGACAACAAAAATTTTGTACGGGTATTTGAAATGATATAGTCACTATCAAGACCATCATTGCTATTCGTGCATCTAGATTTAGTGTCCATCATGGTAGCTTGTAGGCAAGCGCCATATAATCCAAATATAATTTTTTGGCCCTTTAGATTACCACTACTCACTTCAACGCTCGCAATATAAATTGACTCGATAGTTGGTGTCCCAAAGTTCAATAAAAGGAGACTCAAGAATGAAATAAAGGACAGGATAGCTGCAGTAGTATTTGCATTTTTAGCAGGGATACAGCTAATCATTCCTATCATTTATAAATAATAGTTTTTAATAAAATGATATGAAGATGAATTTTAATGATAGAAAATTCTTGGTATATTTTAATGGAAAAATTTTATTTTTATAATGCAATATTACGACACAAAAATGTAAAAGATTGTTCGTGTTCATGTTTATTGTTACTATTACTGTCTACACAATCTATTGTTAAATACGCTTTAAATAAAAAAATGATTGTAAAAGCCAAATTTAGAAAAATTATATATAGCAAATATGTTAATGGAAAGGAATGTATGCATAAATTTCGGTGTAGCCAATGCAAATTTCTACAAATTTAGAAACTTTCTGCAGAAAAATTACTAATGACGAATTTTTATATAATAATATGGTTAACGCAAAGAAAAAATAAACCATTTTCCGTGTGTCACCACGATCTTCATAAGTCGTGCAGGTTTTTTTGCCGATTGTCTCTTTTACGTCTACCCATATTTAGCAAAAAAAATTTGTCATACGACAAATGTCTTTTGCGATTGCATTGGAAATGGAAAGCAGTGCGATGCAAACAATTGCAATTGCAACCAATGATCAGGAAAAAACTTGTTTTTCAAACCTAATTTTTGGGAAAGAATTTTTTGCTTTCGCTAGGTGGTAAATTTTAACTCTATCTCTTTTTCTTTGATGTTCAATGAATGTAAAAACCTTTTTTCCACATGATAAACATTTATCGTGCAATAATAATTTTTTTCCAACCGTAGAGAAATATTTGGTTAGAATAAAAAATTTTGTTTATTTTACATTTAAGAAGAGCTATTTAATTTCAATAATTGAATTCATTATTGTTTTTTGTTATTTATTTATTTTATCATATATGCTACTAAGAATAACTTTTTGGTGGTGGCGAAGCATCTTTCGTTTTTCATTTAACATTAATATTTATTTAGTGTGATGAAGATCATACCGTTAATTTGTTTATTCTTATGAGAAAAGCATCATTCTATTATTAAAAAATCTTTAATGTTATTATCATTTGTCCTGTTGTTTTTGGATTGTACCATTGATTTGTTTACTTTATGAAAAGTATTATGCGTTTATTGACAATTGAATTAATTGTCTATTACTAAAAATGCTAAAAAACATTTTTTACTATTATTATCATATGTCCTGTTTTTTTGGATCATTGATTTGTTTACTTTTAAGAAAAGCATTATGCGTTTACAATTGAATTCATTATTCGGTTACTTTTTTTAATTAATTGACAATTGAATTTATTATTACTAAAAATAAAGCATTGTGCGTTTAATTAAATTGAAGATTGAATTGATTATTTGTTTATTACTAAAAATACATTGATCACGTCTATAGATTCATTTTGCAAAGCTGGATTGCAAACTTTGTTACTTTGATCAAACCCGCCTATATAATTATTGAATAATTGATAAACATTCGTTTTGCAAGCTTCATAGATCTTGACTAACACTTACTTCGATCAAACTCTCCTATATGATTATTTAATAATTGATAAAGCGTTCATTAAATATATTTTACAAAGAGTTTCATAGATCTTGTATTTAACATTTATCTTGATCACGCCTATACTAACTATTGAATAATTGACAAACATTCATCAGTATATTTTACAAACATCTTTGGAAGCATCATACATTGACATACATCTTGTATTTAACACTTACTTCCACAAACTCGCAGCCTAGCGTCAACTCTACTTTTTCTATTGAATTATTTGGAATTTTTTTTTTTAGATTACGCAATAAAAATCATGGAATAGAATTTGTCCAATGAAATGCAAACTGTATATATCCCATGCACAACTTGAAAAAAGTTGGCATATATGACTCATTTTTCCATTACTGGTACTCATATCAGGGTAAGACATGCAATGTGACTCACTTAAATGTGTTATTAAAGTCTAGAATGTAACTCTTGCTGGTGGCTCATGCTGGGTGTATTGACCCTTCGTGACATGACCTCTCTCTTTTGTTAATTTTTTTTGTTTATTTTATTTAAAAGGAAACATTTTTAAAAAAAAAGAAAAAAAAAGAGATAATGAATCATAATTTTTTGAGGATGACAATAAAGATTTTGTTTCATGAAAATATTCAAGTTTTTCGAAAAAAATGAGCGGATGGCTGTTCTATTTTTGAATTTAATAAAATAGACTATTGTTCTGGCCTGGGTGATGTCATTTTTTTGCTCAAAAAAGATGCAATTCAAACCTAATTTAAAATAAATGAATTTTTGTTCTCGCGTAGCAGATGCAGATCATCTATTAATTGCTATAGTAACGATTGGTCGACTTCAAAATACTAAAACAAAAAAAAATTATATCATTTTAAAAAATTTAAAAACTTATCGACTGGTTTTTTCTTAAACTGAAAATTGGCTGAGCCTTAGCATTTTGAAAATTCCGAATTTTGTTATACATTTAATATTAAGAAATTGAGACCAAGTAAATTTCGTGTAACACTTTTTTTCATAGAATATTTCCTACGACATACATTTGATTTATTTATTTCCTTTTTTTTATTAATAAATAAAAGTTCTTTACAACAAAAAAGTTTAACGAACATATTACATTAAAAGAAAATCATTACCAAATTTGATTGTGAGATTCAAAATATTGTATATAACACGAAAATTATTGTTGCACTTCTGAGCATAACTTTCAAATTTAAAAAATAGGCTCCCTTTTTAAAGCTGAATTGAATGGTGGTGAGTTTTTAAAATCCAATGTGTGGAACACATAATATTTCAAAAATTTTTGAGTATAGATGATCCGCACTGTAAAAGACTGTGTTGTTGATCAACAACATACAGTCAAATTCATAGGTTCGGCACAGTAAATTTTATGAATTTATCGAATTATTCCAATTATCGAGATTTTATTATTACTATAAAAGTATAGGTTTTTTATAAAATGAATGGGATTGGCTACTTATATATGAATTTAAAGAGCGAGATTTCATATATGGTGACATATACAAAAGTCAGAGAGTTATGAATTTATCGAATTATTCCAATTATCGAGATTTTTTATTACTGTGGCACTAGTTCCTGAAGAATTATGAATTTAAGGAATTATGAATTTATCGCATATGAATTTAACTGTATGTTAACAAATTATTATGTGCGGATTTTTTAGTAACTTTATCATATATTTCCACCAAGAATATATTTTTTTGAAAACATGAGAATTTTTTTTTTTTTTTCATAATAAAATCAAACAAACCTTTTTATAGTTTTATTGTTTAAATCTTCTATAATAAAGTTACAGAGAGCTTTTTTCCCTATCTTATTTGGTTATAAAAGTTTTTCTATTAGCAATCTTTTTTCAATTTCTTTAAGATTTATAAAAAAAATTTAGTAAGAAAAACTCTCTGCAATCTAAAAGCTTGATCTACTTACTATTAGTTTCATGTCTGTATCTCTTTATTTGAAGGCTCTGATGCAATTTTTATCTATATAGTTTTTATTTTTATTTTTTTTCGCGTTTTGTGTAAATTTCAAAAACAAAGATGTCTGATTTAAAGACGTTAGAAACCAAAACTGACTTGATTTTACAGACAGAATCGATATAAGTATCCTAGTTACGATGGTACCATGATGATGTAATTTAAAATATGTGGGTCAGACTCACAATCAATTGATTTTTCAGCCAGTTAAATTTAAGGAAATGTATTATCAAAACAATGTTAGAAACCATTAGTTCGAAGCACTAGTTCTAGTTTAAATATTTATATATTTGACACAGCTTGATTAAAGACTTTGATTAAAACTTTGACTTTGTGTTTCTATTAGGGTAGGAGGAAACAATTAATGAGAAATTGCATTGAATTAACTTTTGAGCTATTGAGTATAGTTCAAGGTTGGATGCCGAAAGTGTCGAAAGTGCCGAAAGAAAATGTGCCGAAATAGGGTTTCTACACTTTAAGGAATTTGTCAAAAGTCGAAAGTGCCGAAAGTGCCAAAATCGACACGATTGTAATTAAAATTAACCAATTGTTTTGTAAACTTTAAACTATTTATGTTTTTATGATTCAAGGTGTAAATAAACAAAAAAAATTTCCTTCATGTCCAATTCTAATTCACCAATTCTTTCTCAATCATCATCATCATGCAATATGAATTTACAAACATTAAATCTAGATAATACATCTGAAAATTCATATAATAATCAAGAATTAATTCATCAATTCCTTTTATCTAAGCAATATTAAAAAAGAATTAGAATATACTGGTCAAACTTTAACAGAAAAGGATTTAAAGAGCATGTTGGTTGAAGCAGAAGTTATTTCAGATGTTGATGATGAAAGTAATAATTATGTTGATGATGAAATTGATTTGACAGATTTAGAAATTCGTGATATCATGGATTTGGAAAATAAATTTTTTTTAGAAGACAATGATAAAATGGATGAGGATATGGATGAGGAAAGTGGTGGAGATTACAGTGATGATAGTAATGAATTAGATTATGATACATTAGGATTAGTTCAAGAATCAATGAATGAGGATTTATTTTCAGAAATAGTTAATGAAGAAGCATTTCAACAACCAGAAGAAAACCAACAATTATTACATGATTCTACAGGTTTTGAAGAAAGTTGTGAAGCCAATGATGAATATGAAGTAATAATTTCTACTAAAACAAGAAGCAAGTACCCAATTAAGCAACACAATCTACGAAATAAAATTGCTTAAAAATTTGTTTTAAATAATTCTATTATTTTTAAAATAAAATTTGAATTTATATATACTTTCATTAATTTCGACATTTTTCATCACCTTTGGCGCTTTCATCACTTTCGGCACTTTCGGCAAAAGTACTTATCATTTGCCGAAATACTTTCTACCCTCCAAAATACTTTCGGCACCCAACCTTGGTATGGTTACGCACGTTTTCCCGTCAACCGTTTCCCCGGCATGACGCTTCCTCGACGAGATGTTTTCTAAAGCGCAATCAATAAAATTAGTCTCAATTCAATTTGTATAATGTAGTTAATGAAATGAGTTGTCGGGGAATCGTGCCAGACCCTTTTAGAACATCAACTTCTGGAAATACTATAGTTGATAATTTTTATTCAACAGTTCATCTCTTCTGGACCAAATTACAGGATGAATGGATAGATGGATGGATACCTCTTGTGATCAACTCCAAAGTATAAAAAAGTTAACAAAAGTGGGTTTAGTTCAATTTATACTGCCGTGTGGACGAGATGCACCATTACAATGAAATAAAAGAGAACTTGTTTATTATGGAGCGTAAAAAACAATATTGAAATTCAAATAAATGAATTAAGTAATCAAAATAAATAAAATAAATATTTATTTATTTGTGTAATAAAAAACTTAATCCATCATGCAAGTATAATATTAGCTAGTGAGAAACCTTTAAATGTTGATTAATCTACTATTATTAACGTTGTTTATTGTTTTATATAAATGGAAAGAATCAACAAAGTTAGTGCAATTAATCATTAATTTTATTTATTTTATTATTATTTTTTTTTTTTTTTGCATTCATTAAAAATTAATTCATTACTTATTTTTTTGTCTTGAAAATAACAATTTCAAAATTTCATATTTTGATAAATTTTTAAAGTACACATTATCATCTTCACCTTCAACAGTTGGTACACGATACAATGATAGATTTTTATATTTAAAATGGAAAGTTTTACATCAGATACATAGTGTTCGAGTACCAAATGCACTATGAATCTATTATCCAAAATCTAATTTTCAAAATAATAAAATTCAAACATTTTAATTAAAATTTTGTTAGTGATTATTACTAATGATGTTTTTAATTCTATTTGTAATCTTTGCAAAGATAAAAAATAACAGTCCATGAGTTACTTATCACCTAAATTGTTCAAATATAACGTCAGTGAAATCCCATAGTTTTAATGCGTTTCTATATTTTAAAATACCCGCAAAAATGTAACCTAATACTAAGGCAATCCCCAAATTGCAAATAATAACAATAATAATAATAATCAGTAGAAAAATGATCGAATATCTATCAATGCTGTAAGACAATGAATGATTATCTGTTCAATTGTATTTTTTTTAAAAAAATAGATCAGATGATTGATTAATGATGTAGATTTGATAGTGACATCATAAATAAACCATGCTCATAACAATAGAATTATCATCCTTTTAGATTGTAATAAAACGTTGTTTTCATTTCTTCCTTATTATAATACTTCAAATCCAAAATAATCATTATTATAATAATTTTTGTTATAATAATTGAATTTCTTTGGTTTCACAATTAATTCAGCCATTACAAATAATTAATTACTTTCCCCTTTCTTTTTGCTTTTAAATGATTGATAATAAATAATTAGTCGATTATTTATTTTATCTAAACTTTCAAAAGATTTTGATTTTATAAATAAATTATAACAATGTCTAGTCGTAAGAAAGTACTTTTAAAGGTAAATAAATAAATATTATCAATTAATTACGACCTCTATCAATTAAAATTCTCATTATTTTATTCTCTCATTCCCCTTTAAATGTTTTAAAGGTGATAATTTTGGGTGATAGTGGGTAAGTTATATACATGTATAAATTAAAATTAAATGTTGATATTAGGATTATATATAATATATACAAAATTATAAAGATCTATGCAAAGAATATGTAATAATCTATAATAATCTATATTTAATATTAGTGTTGGGAAAACGTCTTTAATGAATCAATATGTGAACAAAAAATTTACAAATCAATATAAAGCTACTATTGGTGCTGATTTTTTAACTAAGGAAGTGCTAGTTGACGACTGTCTTGTAACGATGCAGGTAAATAATAAACAATTCATCCGTTAAAATTCATTCATTCATTTCATTCTATATTTAATTACAATAATAATTATTATTATTAAATAAATGAACCAAAAAGATTTGGGATACTGCAGGACAAGAACGATTTCAATCATTGGGTGTAGCATTTTATAGAGGGGCCGATTGTTGTGTTCTTGTTTATGATGTTAATAATTCGAAAAGTTTCGAGACTTTGGACAGTTGGAGAGATGAATTTTTAATTCAGGCTTCGCCTCGTGACCCTGAAAATTTCCCTTTTGTTGTTTTGGGCAATAAAATTGACGTTGAAGAATCAAGAAGAATGGTAAATTGATATTGCTCTTAATGATGATTAATAATTATTATTTTTTGAAGAAAATATAATATTTATATAATATACGCGTACACATAATATTATTAGATATCGTCAAAGCGTGCCATGTCTTGGTGTCAGTCAAAAGGAAACATTCCCTATTTTGAGACGAGTGCCAAAGAATCAATTAACGTAGAGAATGCATTTATAACGATCGCCAAAAATGCTTTACAGCAAGAAAATGATTCAGAAATGTATGTCGTCGTGTTTATATAAAATATATTATTAAAAAAAAAAAAAGTTTTGTAATAAGTTCACTAACAATAATATTTCAATTAATCTTAAATCTAAATAGATACAATGATTATACAGATGCAATCAAAATTGATAGTGAATCTACTAACGATGGATGTGGATGTTAATCATTGATTTGTTTTTTTAATAAAGAAATGAAAATTATTCAAGGACTTTGTCTCTATTCAGCAACATTATTAATATTAATAATAATTTAAAAAAAGAAAAGTTGATAGATTTTTTCTTTCAAATCTTTAGTTATATATTAGTTTTATATATATTTAACTATATAATTTTCACCTTAAAATTCATGTATCCATAATTCATATTTATACGCATATACATATATATTATTATGATTCTTTGCTATTTATTATTATATTTATTATGCATTATGTACTTTTCCATCATTAATTTTCTTTTTTTTTTTGTTAATTTTATTTTTCTAAAAATCAAAACAAAAAAAATCAGATCTTTTAAAAAAAAATCAACATGCCAATTCAACTTTTTTATGTGCAAAAAAAATTATAATTATCAAGATCTCTTTAATATATATATTGACCAGATAAATGAACAAACCAATTTCGGGGGCTCAAAGCGATGAAAATTGCTAAGCACCACAATTGTATATGCTATAATGCGTTGTGATTGTGATATCATTAGTTTTATAATCTCTTTACCTGTGTTTATTTTCATCATTTGTTTTCTCATCTTTTTAATCGTTCAATGTCCTCCATATTAAGATAATTGGAATAATTGGTTGGCCCAAAGGTGATTACTAGGCTATTTTCAAACTTGTAAGCGCATCTTTTATATGTAGCCTCTTGACCTACCCTGTAGATAAATTTTTCTTATCTAAACAGCACAAGATGCGTTCGCAATTCTGAGACATATCTTTTGCAGTGGACCACTAACGTTAAATTAAACTGCAAAATCCCATTATCCGGTATTTTCCTAACTTTCTTAATAAATTCTTGCAAAAGCTCTCACATTTCAGTCGAAGTTTTTTCATCGGAAATGGTTTTTTAGGCTTAATAATAACGTGCCCTTGGATCAAGGCATCTTTTGGACTGCTAATTGGACAACGACTTTATATGTTTCAGCTACCGGGCCATTTTGTGCTCGCAACTTTTCTACACTTTCCTGGTATTCTTTGGGATAGGCTTAAGTCATCTTATTGATCAGGATTTAGGTCTGTTCTTCTCAACGAGTAACTGACTATATTCCCTATATGTATATGAGATACAAATTGCACAGGTTGAAGTGTGTATATTTAAAATGTGGATATTGATATTCCCTTTATGTTGGTCGGTTTTCTATGTAGACAATTGATGTTGTAATTCGGTATATATATATATATTTGCAATAAAGAATTAATTGCAATTTTGATTCTCCTTACCCGTGGAAGTTACATGCCGGAAGATTGTCCATAGATTTTATTTGATGCTTTGTCATCAACTGGTTCACATAATCTTAAGTCTGTAATAATAATATATAACTACCACCTCGTAAATCACAATATGCTAATGGATACGATTGCGTGATATACAGCTACTACTATCGCCACCATTGTCATTATCAAATCAATTTCTCTTCCGATACACAATCTCCTGTAAGAATATTATTACCAGCTACCACAAACGCAACTTGTTGATTTTAATACAACTTTTATGTAATCCAACAATTACCACGAATTGTTTAGTATTGGTATTAGATTGTTATCTTGTATTACAGATAGATGAAAAAACAAAACATCTATTATGTAGCAGGCACATGCCAAAAATATCTGATTGCAAGTAATATAGCACAAGATTATCTTACCGTAGTGTTGTATCAGAGCGGGCATTCTCGATTGCCGAAAATACAATTCGTGAAACTTGAAATTGTTGCCAGAAAGAGCACGTTTATATACGAAGAACTGGATTATCAATAAAGTAGGAGAATAATTCTTCACAATCAAGTATTTGTCCTCTATTTGCACAATTCCATTCCATTGAAATTTCTTCTCTTCTGTATATGTCATGTTCTCCTTTTTTTTTAAATAAAAAAAAATTTATTTATATAATTCTCAAACCACTTGTTAATAAATAATTACCTACTCGGTTTGATTCATTGTTTTATTGTCACCTTTAATTAGTGACAATTTCGTTATAAATAAACATATCAGACATTAAATAATGCCCAAGTGTTGTTATTATAAATTAAATGAATTGATTAAACGCCTCTGTTCATACCTTCTTCTGCTTTACTGCTGAGCTTCAAATAAATGACATATCTTTTTTCATGAACTAATCTTTAGAGCTTTTAGATATTATCACTAGAAGTTCCAATTTATCTTGTAAAATGAATTTACACCAATGGCAATATATTAATGGATGGAGGCGATGGTTTTGTTACTGATTTAAGAAATAAAACCACAATTAAACACTTAACAAAAACGCTTACCTTTGCAAGTGAATTTTCTCAATCCATTATAAGCAAGATCTATTATAGAAAGATCCATGAACTGTATATCAGAAAATAATAGAGAATCAATAAAGAATAATGAAAATACAGGATAGAGTGATCAAAGATAGGTAATACTCACCAATGGCTTCCCTTGCAATTGATTGTTCTGGCAGCCTTTCATCTTCTATACTATATACTGCCATGAATAAGTAACCTTTATATTTTAATATTTATAAATGTAATTAAAATCATTATATTTTTCTCTTTAGTTGATCAAAATAAACAAACATTCTTACTTTTTTGTTATTTAATCTTTTCCTTGAATGTGAACATCTTTGTCTCCAATATTGTATCATGCCCATTACAATATTCATGACAACTATACAATGAATTTGATATAACAAACAATTGCATCACCTCAGTAATAAATAATACCAAGACCATGCATAAATAAAATTTAAAGTTAATGACCAACATTTATAATATTCCTGTCATTAATTTTTTGTGTGCTGCAAGTGGTATAAATGGATGAACATATTATCAGTTGATTACCACTTGATGCTGTGAGTAATGTTGATTTTATTTTCAAAAACTTTAAAAAAAGCTGTTCATTAGATTAATATTCATCAAAATTGTGTTAATCTAATATAAGTATTATATATAATTAATTATATATAATGTGCTGACTATCCTAAACACTGTTTGTACGTGAAAATATACGAAATACAAAATTTTGAAATTTTCTTTGACATAATAAATTTTGTCATCACACATTTCCCAGTTCCCCAGAGCATACATAAAATCAAAACCGACTCCTCAACACCTAACCGACAAGATGTCTCGTCAATTCCAACTCTATTGCACACACATATAGGGGCAAGCAAACAAGGGACGGATTTCACTACTTGTCATCGTATTTCTCAGCATTCTGAATAAAGAAACTTCCAACTTTCTGAATTTACAGATGGTAGTTGTACTGCTATACTTCGTTATAACCAGGACTAGTGCCACCCTGTTGCAGTCCTGGACTTTCTTTTGAACTCTTTGAAGATGAAATCATGCACATTAACTGACTTGTACCAAGAAATAGACTTTTTCAAAATTATGTGGGGTAATTATACTACTATACTTCGTATCAACCAGGAATAAGTTCCACCCATTAACATCCTGGACTTTTTCATAAAATCTCCAAAGAATAAATCAATAGTGCAAGCAGCTTGTGCTGAAAATGAAAAATAAAGGAATGTTTTGAAAAAAAAATTTTTGATGTTTTGTTATACGCGACATAATAATTTTATTGTCTATTCTTTCCTAATATGGAAATGATCCTTGTATTCAATTTGAGAAATGATCGGCATTAATTACACCATATGTTTTATGTTTTATATACAAACTGACCCGTCATCTGACTTTAATTCAATTGTATCCCACCAAAATCAATTGTATAACAATATCAACAATATATTCTGACTTCCCACCTTCTATTTTATAGACTGCCAAAGTAATTCAGATGTTAGATATAGAAATCTCTTTTGCAATTAGAAATTGCACATATTTAATATATAATTTAATATATAGCTACACTTAAGCAAATCACCTTACAGAAAATGGATGTCAAACAAAACTCATCTCAAACACCTTCTAGCAATGAACGTAAAGATAAGAGGAGAAAGGTACTTTTAGAAGGCCAAGATTATGAAATTAATAATATCTGATAAAGTTACTATTCCAGATATTAACAAACATTTAAATTTGGTTGGAAATCAAGCATTAATTACATTGTTGCATTCAAGGTTGTTGTTTATATATTTGTTTATTACTATTATGGCAGGAAAAACAATTAAAGAATTAAAACAAATATTAAGAAATAAAGGAATACAACTTCCTACATAGCAAACAAAAAAAACTCTTGTTGAATTATATAATCATAACAATAATATTAATAATGCTACAACAAAAAAATATTTGTTTATTTGCTGCTATAATAACAATAATAATAATATAATAATAATATATCTTGTCCTTTTTTGTAAGTTATATTTAATAGTAACTTTTTTAAAAAATATATAATTAACTTAATTATTAGTTAATAGATTATGAAATATATAAAAAAAATTTTGTGTGCATGGAAAACCAAGAATTGATACCCGAATATAAAGTTTATTACAAAATCAAAAAAAAAAATTTGAACAATATGCATGTGATCCAAATAAGAAGGAAATACTCAACTACAACCAAGTGAAAGAAGTTTTAAACATTGTATATATAAAAAATATCAAAAGAGTCATTGTCCCATCCAAACAGAAATTTTGACTTCTTGAAAAAGATCCAGAAATGTTAATTTATAATGAGTAATTTTATAATTTATAATTATAATTTTTTTCTATTTTGAAAATAATATTCATTCACTAATCACTAATCAATCAATTCAATTCAAATTAGAAATGATAACAATTATATCATTCCAAAAAACACTATGCCAAATTTAAAATGCTATTTTAATTTATTTATGAAATTTTTTGTAAAAATTTATCAAAGGATTTAAGTCATTTTATAATGATGGCATGGCAATTCTGGGTTGAATAAAAATTTGTTTATATTGATTGTTATATCAATTGTATCACATGATTTTTGATTTTAATGACATGCATAGATTATTCACCTAGAAAAGAAAGGGATGTAAATGAGCATAAACAAGAAAGGTGGGGGTTGGTTGATGAACTTTTAAAAACTTTTGAAAGCATATTACCTGAAAAATCCATTTTGTTAAAAGAAACTACACAATTGACAAAGAGAGAATTATCAGCACTTGTTTACATGTTATGAAAAGGAGTAGTTCACCTTGAAAAAATCATCAAACAAGTCATCAATCTTACTGAACCAAGGATTACTGTAGGGAGGGGAAGGCAAGGTTTGGTGCCCTGAAAGTAAAAGACATTGGAAAGTTAGTTAATATTAATTATGTTGAGTCAAGCACACAAACTCTAACCATCATTTTTTTTATTAGATTATGTTCTTTAATGGTTTATCACTGGATAACAAAAAAGTATTGATTAGATTTGGAATGGACAAACCTCTGGATGAATTGGTTGAACACTTAGAAAGAATTTTGGCATCTCAAACTGATGGAACTAAATTTATGTTCAGAAAAATGATTCAGGATCCAGTTCAGTATTTAACTTCTATTCAAGCTTGAAAATGGTTAACAGAATAGTTGGTTTCAATGAAGAATATCTCAAAAATCAATTTCTCAAGAGATTATCAGATGAACAAAAGCTGTTCCAGTGAAGATAAAATTTTGATATCAATTCATTCACCAGAATGTTCATACTGATTTTTTATATTTTTAATAACTGTTTGATAGTTTTAAAATCTACTTGGGAGTGGACTAAAATTTTATATCACACAAATGAAATTAAAAATTTTTCCATGGGATAGTTTAACTTTTGTAAAGAAAAATAACAACATAATGATTTTTTTAAAATTTATTTAATTTTCATGCTTTTTATTTTTTTAAAAAAAAATAATATTAAACATTCTTTTATACCATATTTGTTTTATTAAATCATATATCTTACTCTATACCATATTATAGATAACTATTTCATAATAAACAAAAAATTTATGCATTAACAATTTTCTCTGTGATATAATGTTCACTTTGTCTGGTTTTGTTGCAAGCATGCCCCATTTATTGAATTTTGTGTATATCCACGTGACTTTTAGTTGTATTTAAAGCAAATCATTACTATTTATATTAATTTAGACATTTAGACGCCCATCTATAATCATGTAATATCATCAAATGAGGTGATGAAATCTTTTATTTTTAAAGATTTGTGAATTGTCATTAATAAATAATGTATCATGATTATTGCTTTGTTGATGATTTATGGATGCAGTGAGGTTTAATAATGGTAAAGATGATGAATAATTAGAAATTAATATTTTGGATAGAATTAATAGTAATAATAATAATAACAACAACAATAGTAGGAAGGCAGAAGATAATAAAATAAATTTATAATGAATTGATATTTTTGTAATTGTTTTATTTGGTGACTTTTTTGGTGTTGTAGTTGACACAATCGTATTGGTAATTGATAAAGATGACTTGGCATTAAGAAAATCCAATTAATTCAAAAATAATAATAATGTTTTATACCAAAATAAAAAAATTAAATGAAATTTTTTTATCCCGCGCATATGATTTACTATATTCTATTGTTTTTGAGAATATATAATCATATAAATTATATTTCTAATGCATCAATGAAACCATAATATTTACAAATTGATTAATGTAATCATTTAATCAAAGAAATTTTTTCTTTTATCAATTAAAAAAAAACATCATTCAATATTAATAAAAGAAGTAGTATTGGCATTAGCATTATTGATGGTAATGTTATTGGTGGCAATGTAGTTTTATTCATTTATATTAATTTTGTTTTCAATATTTAAAAGATTTGTGAAATCGACAGTTTGTGGATTTAGAAAAGGTGTTTCTATCAATTAATAAATAAAAATATATAGAAATTGGCAAATAAATATGGCATCAAATTCTTATAATAAATCACGTTTATTTAATTACTTACTTGTGTTGAAAGATATTTTTTGGGCGAAAGGCAAAGTATCATCATATGCTGGAGCTGTTGGTCAAAAGTTTTTTGGAGTCAAAATTCCAGATTCTTTATTTGAAATATTTTCTTTTTTATCCACTTTAATTTTGTTTCTATTTTACTACAATAATAAAAATAACATGAATTTTTTCTGTAATATAAAATTTGGAATTATATTAATTGAATCTCAAAATATATATATTGATTACTTGTTTATCTCATTTTCTGTTGTCAAAATTGCTTGAACATGTGATGTACTAAAGTATGGATTTGTAGCTTTTATAATTGCCAACCACTCTTCATCATATTTCCAATTCCATAACTTCATTTATCATATTATCATTATTTGGAAATACTAAAATCTTTGCATAATAATAATTATGATAATCTGTTATTATGTTTTTATATTTGGTGATTGACAAACCTGTGCATTTTATCCAACGATAAAAATCTTATGTACTACAATGTACATAATCTAGCATAGTTTCATGTGACTAAAAGCTTTATAATATCGACCGACTTTTTGTCACTTGATACATTTTTATATTAATTATTGATATCAATGGTCTATTTTATGAAATAACGTCATTCATTGTGCAAAGGATGCCATATAATTCCAACATGATTTTCTTTATGCATAATATTCTCATTGTTTCAATTTTATTTTAATTAAGATTCATAATGTTAAATAATTCCTTACTGCCAAATTTACGTAAACTTAGTAATGATCACAGAATATGAACATAGTAATAGTAATATGTACTAAAAAAAAATGGAATTCTCTATAAAGCTGGAGAGAAAGACCTGTCCTATCAACCAATAAAGTTATTTTTTTGAAAGGCAGGACAGAAAGTGACTTTTATACTTTTTGAAATTTGTGCATTAAGAACTCTTTAGACCACCCACGCTCATTAT
Organism: Entrophospora candida; assembly: GCA_910592215.1. NCBI lineage: Eukaryota > Fungi > Glomeromycota > Glomeromycetes > Entrophosporales > Entrophosporaceae > Entrophospora > Entrophospora candida. The sequence goes on from CAJVPN010000242.1 coordinate 18,006, forward strand.
AATTATATAATAATGGCATAAATAAATTTCTGCATAAAAAATTCCTCCAATAATTATTGGCAGAATGATCTCTTTCTCAAGCTTTAAAGTCACGCGACTGTGGAATTTATTCAGCGACCAAGTGACTTATTATCATGTATTTTTCCGCAAAAAACCCAAATCGATTTCTAAATAAGGATAGCACGCATCCAATCCACCAATAAAATTGGATATTCTCATGATGCTGCGGAAAACCACACGATTATAGTTTCTTTTCGTTCTCTCTTTCCTACCACTCGCTATACCTGAATCAGCCTATATATCATCAAGTGTTAAATAAATAAATAAGTTTAATAGGTTAATTTGTGAACCTATAATTTATTTGGTAGAAAGACGCTTGTGCCCCAAAAAATTTGGAAAACAATTAGGAAATACCTTATTTATGTTCAGTGTAACTAACTATTCATCATAAAAATATTCGCGTCTTTTATTTTTAATAACAAATTACAATAATAAAGAGTATTGTCCTAATAATATCCAAAAGCTAAGGCAAGACACAAATTAAAAATGGAGCCAACAAGACGTAGCGGAAGAATTCAAAACAAAAAATTGGTAGATACCAAGGATAATAAAAAAGATACAAATAACAATATTGTTCAAGACAATAGTGGTATAGATGAGCATAAGGTAACTAATAATAATAATATTAATGATAATGAAAATGGTGAAGTGGCAAAGCTTGTTAACGATAATAGTAAAAATGATACGGTTGGTAGTGGTAAAGATAGTAATAATAAGAGCAACAAGCGTGGTAGAAAACCAAAAAATTCCAATTTAGAAAATAGTAATAACAATGATATCGATAATTCTGGTGGAAAAGATGATGCGAATAATGATAATAGTGTAAATACTGGCGGTGATGTAGAAAATTTGAATGTACAAGTTATTGCTGCTGCTCTTGCTGCTGGTGCTGCTGCTGCTGTTACTAATACTAATAATGTTGCAGCAAAGTCTAATAGAGGTAGAAAGAAAAAGGTAGCAACAGTTGAAAGTGAAGTTAATGCTGATAGTAATGGTAATAAAATTGATAATTCTAATGAAAATAATAATAATAAGCCAGTTGATAAAAAAGGAGCAGAAGAACAAGTAAAATCACCTGAAACTACTACTGCAACAACAACCAAACCTGCTCGAGGAAGAAAGAAAAAAGTAGTTGACGATACTCAAAGCTCCAATGAAACCAATAAAAAAAATACTGATGTAGAAATTGAGAAATCATCTCCAACCACTACCGTTACTACTACTACCTCCTCAACCAGAGGAAGAAAGAAAAAAATAGCTGATGGAGATGACAAATCTGGTGAATCTAATACAATGGATGCGAATATTAACGAGCCAGGAACTGAAGTTAATAAAGAAATAATCAAGAGTGCTATTAACACCACTAAAACTAAGCCAACAAAGGGAAGAAAGAAGAAAGAAGTAACTTTTGATAATGAACCTGCAGAAAATAAAAATATTTTTGACGTAGAAATGGATGTTGAACCATCCGCATCCGCTAATACCACAACCACCAAAACCAAATCAACAAGAGGAAGAAAGAAAAAAGCAGCTGATGACGAGAGTGACAAGGCTATTAATAATAACACTGAATCCAATACAGTTGCTGATGCAGAAATAAAAACACAAACTAAATCTTCCAAAGTTACCAGCACTACTGCTAAAACTACCAAGGGAGAAGTAAAAACAAAAACCTTGACAAGTATTGATGAAGAAGATGAAATGAAAGGCGTAGAAAACGAATTACAACAAGAAGATCCTGTATCTACTAGTAACAAAGGAAGGAAAAGAAAGGTAAATGAGGTCGTTGAAGAAGAGAAACCCAAGAAAAGACACGCAAAAAAACAAGAAACTGCGTTTAGTACACCAATTAGCACTTGATCTTTCTTTTTTTATCATATATATATATATATAACTATATTTACTCCTTGTTTTTTTTTTTTTGAAAAAATATTCTTTGCTATTTTTTAAAAGTTTATAATGATTCTAACTATCGTTAATCTTTATTATACAAAACAAAACACTCCCCTTCTCTGTAATGATTCTCGAATATAATATTAAAATTTTTTATTTACTTAATTAATTAATTATTATTATACTAAATAAACGTCGAATTTTTACATTAAATTAATATTATTAACATGAATTATGAATTATATACAAACAAGTGAATTTAAAATTTATGTTGATCTAATAAATGTTGAATGACTTTCCAACCAGCAACATTTAGCCATTTTCTTCTAACAACCACATTAGTATGAGCATCACCTTCTATATACAAAATAACTTTACGCCAACTCATATCAGAATGCCAACATCTTGCAATCTTCTCTTCGATTGAATTATTATCATTATCGTTAGATGATGACAAAAATTGTGATGAAATTTCATCTGGTGTATAAATCTTATCATGTAAAATAGATGAATAAGAGTTTTTTATACTTCTGTCTATATGGTCTGATGAGACGTCAGGTGGAGATAATGAAATTCTCACATGCTTTAGTTGATCCATTAAAGTTATTTTATACGGGTAATTATCGATGCCATTGTTATTATTACTATTATTAATATTATTACCATTATTACTATTACCATCATTATCATTACTATTAATACCATTATTATCATCATCGTTATTGTTATTAGGAAATAAATTAGCAGTATCAACAAAATGCAGTGACGAGGAACGAAATGAAACCGGTACATCATTAGCAATATTTGAGTAGATTGTACGGTATTGGAATTTTGCTAGAGCGATATGAGACTCTGAGGTTGGTTTTGCAAGAGCCAAGAGCAAAGGTTCGTCTTCCCCGCCTTCGGTATTTTCTTCTACGGCACCGCTTGCTTTATTCTGTTGTTCCCTTGATCTTGGCACCAAAGCCAAATCTTTACCGGTCTGACCAAGCACACCAAACTTCATGCCTAATCTCACATACCATGGGTGTTCACTAGATCCGAGCCATGGGCTTGCAATTGTTATGAAATGTATAGGTTTGATGTTATCAAAAAATTTTCCACAAGTTACGGTATACAAATATCCGACTACAAATACGTTGATTAATCCACCCAAAGAATGACCTATAAAAGAAATTTTGGAAATGGTTGGAGAAAATGTCCTTGATCTGCCATCACTATTTCCACCATCATCGCTGTTATCATCATCGCTGTTATCATTCGTTATATCAATGTAATCTAAAATTTTCTTTGCCAACTTTTCACCACATTCTTCAATACCATCTTCCGTATAAATGTGCAACACATCAGACGTGTAAACAATAACCCTGTTATGATTATCTTTAGGATATAACTCTTCGATTGATTCTTTCAAATACAATTGATCCAACATACTACCGTGTATACCATGAGTTAATACTATCAAATGAATATCATTTTGTTGCTGTCGTACACGTTTTTCTTCTTTAAGATTAGGCAAACTAAAAATATCTTTGGTAGTAAACAGTTTGTACTTTATAGAAGGTGATAATGTTGTAGTGACACTTTTGCCTTTCTTTATTGTTTTATTATAATTCGCTTCAAAGATTTTAAATTCATCTTCAATCGTTGCATTTTCAGGTATTTCTGCAAAAATAGAAATTTCATATTTAATTGAATTGGGGCTCCTGATGATTTCGCTAATTATATCTAACGTCCAGTCTCCTTTCGTCCTCCTCCTCCCATCTCCATCATTATCATCGATCAATTCTAATTGAAAACGCCATACTCCTCCTAATTTTAAAGCTGGTTTGAACTTTAATGATGATCCAGGTAAGGAATGATTGGTTTCTTTATCGTCATCATCATCTTTATCACCATTATTATCTCTTCGATTTCTCACACCAACACCACGATTTTTTTTTAATTTTGAAGTTTCTAAGCAAGAAACTGAAATATTATGAGGAGCAAATAAAGAAAATGACCTATATACTATCGGTTTTATATTTGCAACTTTTACCGATAAGAATTTTGGTGGCCATGCTGTGCTTGGTTGATGTATTGATGAATCAAAACTTATATGATATCTTGATAATTCACCAGTTATAAATTCTGAAGTGGAATGCCACAAACGTATTAAATTTACATCCGAATTTTCCATATCAACAACTTTTTGTATTTTGCAATTTTTTTTCCCTGAACTCTTGAATCACCTGAATATTTTTAAATAATAATAATAATAAAATTGATGTATGAAGCCGACGACATTTATTGAATGTTGCACAAACAATAGAATAGAAAAAAGTGCAAGTGGTTTTTTTACCCTCATTGTTATAAAGAATTGGTATTCCCAATGTGATCATTTAAAAGCGAGTAAGATAATATAACAAACCGAATTGCAAGAATTTTTAATTAAATTAATAAATATTTTTAATGATTTTTTTTTTCCATTTATTAGTAATGATGACACAATTAATAATTAATAATATTAAAGAAAGTAAAGAAAAAATTAATGATTAATATTTTAAAAAAGAAACAAACAATTAATTAATTAGTAATAATTTTAGGTTTAATAATTTAAAATAATTTTGTTTATAATTTTAATATTTATTTAATATAAATACAAATGTATTAAAAAATAAAATATTTATAAAATATACAGTTAAAAAAGTAAATACATACATTAAATCTCTTGGTAACAATAAATAATTTATGTTCTGTATAATGTGAAAAATTTCGATTAATTAATTAATAAATAAAATAAAATAAAATAAAACAAAACAGGATGGAATAGAATAAAAGAAAATACCGACCTTTACTTTTATTGATTTTGTTTTTATTTTATCTTTTATTATATGTCTTTTATCAACCAACATTCCATCATTATCAAATTCTTCGCTATCGTCGTCATTATCACCACCAACTTCTGCTTCTTCCGCGCAATGATTATCCGATGATTCTAAATCCTCAGAATTATTAGATTTCTTGTGATCATCATCAACAACATTATTGTCATGATCACTGAATTCATCGTTTGTCCATTCAGAATCTTTGATTGGTTCAGATTTTTGTTTGAAATGTTTAATATTATTCCCACCAACAATTCCAATATCGGCAATATCAGTAATGCCAATTCCAAGATTGCTAATATTCACACCATCACTATTATTGTTACTACTGCCACTATTATTATTATTATTACAATTAGTAGCAATGTTAGTGGGTGATTGATTGAGTTGTTTTAATAAATTTTCTTTTTCAATTTGTAAGTTATTAATTGCTATTTCAAATTCTTCCAGCCTTTTCTCCGATTCTGATAGTTTAGAATCTTTTTGACTAATTAAATCCTTCAACGCTGATTTTTCTTTTTCTAAAATTTTCGTCTCATCTTTTTTTGATTTAATAATTTTCTCTAATTTATCAATAACTTTTAAACCAACATCATTATAAGTTATTGATGAACTATCAATGTCATTATTATTACAATTGTTTTTATTATTTGAATCAAAAAACTCCATTATTACGTTGCGTATTCTTTTTATGGTTATATCAAAGTTTTCTTTCATCTGATTATAATCTTTGGTAGTCAAATCAAGTTTATTTGATAAATCAACAAATTCTTTTTCTTTATTCAGTAATAATTGCTGATAATTGTAATTATTATTATTATTACCACCATTCTTTTGTTCTTCTTGCAATTGTTTTTTAGTAGCTGTATTATATTTTTCTGATTCATTTGTCTTTATCATTATTTCCTTTGCATAATGATTATTTTCATATTCCCTTTCATTACTGTTAATTATTTCCATCAGATCGTTACAATTTTCTTTTAATACATTATGTTCTTTCAATATTTCATCCATTTGTTTAGTATAACTCAAAATTATTAGTCGTTTTTCTTCTTCGTGTCCTTGAATAGTTTTGGTGAAAAGCTCATGTAAATCTTGATATGATTTTTGTATTATTTTATATTGGTTTTGTTGATCTTGTTGACTTAGAATAACCGCTGATGAATTAAACTATCAAAAAAAAAAAAGCAAAAAAGCAAAAAAATAATACATTAATTAATGATAATAATAATAATAATAATAATAATATTATTATTATTATTATTAAACATAATTACTTCAAAGAGTTTTACCTTATTAATAACCTTATTATTACTACTAGATATGTTAATTTTATTCGCACTATAATCTTCAAGTTTGTGATTAACGTCATCCAACATATTATTTAAATGAGTTAGGTTGTGTGAATCCTGCCTCGCAAAATTCAATTCTCTCTAATGATCAATTAAATCGTTTGAAAATTTAATTAAAAAACAACATTTATCGGTTTAGAAATATATAATCTTTATATATTGATTTTTAGTTACCTCCACTATATCAAAAATTGATAAATCATTGCTAATACTTTTTGATAATGATTTAGGCATGCTGTTGCGTTTCTTTTTTTTTTTAAAAAAAAAAAATAATATAATTAAAAAGATTAATAATTGATAACTTGATTATGTCATATCAAAACAATAATTAAAAAAAAATTAAAAAAATTACCTCTCCGCTATAAATTCAAATATTATAAAATTTAATAAATTAATATAATGTTATCATAAATTAAAAACGTATATATATATATATATACTACATATTGACTGACTTTAACATATACGTACTTTCTCTCTTTGCTATAATCATTATTTTTATTATTGATATTATTATTGTTAGTTTTGGTGGTGGGAAAATTATTGTTGTTGTTGTTGTTGTTGTTGTTGTTGTTGTTGTTGTTGTTAGTGGTATTTACAATAGTATCGCTATTATTATTATTATTATTATTATTATTATTATCATTAATGTAAATAATAGCCGAAACTTTTCTAAATGTTATTTTCGGGTCTTGTTCGTTATTTATATCGATTCCAAACTCCTAATTATTTAAAAAAACATCAGTCAATAAATCAATTAATAAATAATCAATAAAACAATTAATAAAAATAAATAAATCAAAATTTATAATTATGCATACAAGCAAATCTTTATTATTCAATTCCACAATCTCACATTCACCATTATCAGCTTCAATTTTTTTACCATTGACAAAAGTTCCATTACTTGATTTCAAATCCTTAATATAAACCTTTCCTCCAACTTCTCCCCCAACACCATTAATAATTCCATTCCCATCACAATTACCCCCACAACCGTTGCCACAAACACAAAATTTCTCAAACCAAATTTCTGCATGAGATCTTGACAAAACCTTACTGTCAAAAAATCCATTTGTTTCTGAAGGTGTTGTACTTTTATTTATTGACCTACCTATTTTTAATGGTTCCTTATTATATAAGAATAAAGTCTTTCTTTTGAAAGTGTCATTTACTGGGTCTAAAGTTAAGGTGATGGTTGATGGTTGATTGGTAATAGAATTTAATGACGAGGAAGACAATGAGGAGGAGGGTGACGAGGGTGAGGGTGAGAGAGAAGGAGAAGGAGAAGGTATGTATACTCCATTTGTAGTAGTTGTGGTATTTGTTGGTGTTGATGATGGAGGTGCAACATAAGTGAATGAATTCATCATTATTCTCGATCGATGTGATGATGATAATCCATTTGATGAACGTCTAATTGGTGATGCTTTTAAAGACATTTTTTTTTTACTTTTGCAGATAAATAAAATAACCTTTTTTTTTGCTTTTTTTTTAATTATATTAAAGGATAGTTAATAATCATTAAAATTTTGTAAAAAAAAAAATTTCAAGATTATTTATTTGAAAAAATGATAATTAATTAATTTGTATTATTTATTTATGCATAAAAAAAAAAGACAGGGAAAACTCGAAAATATATTTTTTTTTGCAATTTTTGAAATTTTTATTAACGATTGACAAGGTTCTTTACCAAATATGCATTGTTTATATTTTCCGCCTCCTGAAATGTTTGTCGAAGATCAACAATGAGAATTTTTCTATTTCCCCCCACATTCTTCTAATAATTGTGACTGATGATGTTTTGTTTATTTAGATAAGCCATTACGTAAATAAATCCTTAACATTAGTGATCCAAGAAGAGGAAAGCAGAAATTGAAGGAACAATCGATCATTTTGAAGTTTTTTGCGTCAAAGAGGATAGTTGCTTATAATGGTATACATGAGTTCATTTTTCGGTAATGAAGCTAGACACAAAGGATATTATTATTATTGCTAATACCATAAATATTTTTGATTATTAACTTGCACCACATTTAAATTGATCGACAAATACACAAACAATTTTGGTTAAAAAAAAATTTTAGAAACAAAAAAAGTGATGATAATACGTACAGTCGTGGCTTTTAATTCATTCAATATCCTTCATATATAAGATAATTAGTTCAAAAATTTGTATCGGATAAATAGTTTTAAATTTTTTTCTTTTGTTGGGTTATTGCTTAGTGTCTTTTTCTTTTGTATATCTACATTTGTCAGAATTTTTTAATTTATTAGTCCACGTCCTGATATTTCTTGGATAAATTTCTTTTCTAAAGGAGCACAAAAGTTGCATTTGCAATGCTGAAACATTCTCTTGCGGTGAGTCGAAAGAAAAGAATGCTGCAAGATTCCCAGTATCCAATTTCCTTAATATAGTCTTGCAAAAGCTCCCCATTTCAGCTCAATTTCATTAGGGATTGTTTTTTAGGCTTAATGATAGGCCCTTGGATTAAATCATCTTTTGGGCCAGCTAATTTAAACAACAAGTTTACCATTTTCAGCTACTATGCCATTTGGTACTTGCAACTTTCTTTGGTATTCTATTCCTCTGGGATAGATTTTAAGTCTTTTCTTTGATCAATTGATATATTTTTTTTTGTAAATTAATTATCTGCAAAACTTTTTTCCTATATTAATATACTTCCTAAATGATATATACATGGGATTATAAAAATATAATATTAATATGAAACTACATAAATTACGCTAAACCAAATCGAATCAAACCGGATTTTTAAACTTTAAATTTTAAAAATAAAGTAAAATTTGCGAATCTTGAGCGAGATTCTTCGAAATAAAGAATTTTCATTGGGTTAATATATTTATATGTATTAGATATCGAATCGAATCGAAACAAATCAAATCACGATTCGTGTCTGATTCGATCAAAAATACATCAGAAGAAAGAAATTATCGAGGGACACATTTATGTTCAGACAAAATAAAAGCAAGTTTTCCAAGATGATAAACAAAACGAATAAAGAAAAATATCTTGCCATCTCGCGAAAGTTTTAAGTTGCGTCATATAGAATTGGCTCGTTTTTATTAATAACTTGAATATTTAAAAGATTTTTATTGAAAAAGTACCACAGAGGAAGAAGTGACAGAAGAAGACTTGGAAAAAGAAAAAATAATTAAAAACATAAAAGTGCGGCAGAAAAATTAGACCTTTTGCGCATTTGCTTATTTTCAGGTCAAGAATTCTATCAACGATTAAAGCATAATAAAAGACTAGTAAAACAAATAAATTTGAATAAACATAATAACGAAAATCTAGAATTTACCAATGAAAAATTAAAGATATCGATAAGAATATATCAAAGCAAGAGAATTTCCTTTGAAAATCATTCCCTAAAAGAAACTTTCCTATCAGTTATTGATGAAAAGCAAAACACTGAACTATTTAATAAGGAAGTGGATCACTTCTTCGGGTCTTGTTACCCTCCGGTTGATAGTCTATTAATATTTACTAAACCAAAGATAATGTTAATAATGAAATTATATTCATGCCTAACATACAACATTTTAAATTATTATATGATTCAATATCCTCTGAAAATAACATTGAAAGGAAATAAAATAACAATTCATTGAAAAAATGATATTTCAAATGCCATCTGATTTAAATTTTTTTTGCAAATGTTATTATTATTATTGAATTGAGACCGCTCGCTGTACAAAAATTATTTGTTTAGTATTAGACACTTTTGCTTTGTTAAATACAAGTTGTCAAACTTTACTTTGCTTTTTTCATCCATACTTTTTATTCATTACACAATTATTTTAAAATTGCATTAGAATTACCATATTAATATACAGTTTACTCTTTCTATAATAATAACGGACTAAAAATTTTGTCCCGATTTTTTACTATTATTATTATTACTATTATAATTATTACTATTTAAAATCTCATATAACGGATATTATTAATTAATATTAATATTCAAAACGCATTTTATAATACGGAATACATGCTGAAATAAGTATATTTATAGTACTTTCATACTAATATGGAAACAGTATACCATAAATATTAAATATTTTATTAAAAATAATAAAAACGTGTTAAATGTAATCATAATAATAATGTTTGGATGTGGTATTGGTGGACACAAGGTTAATTTAGTATATTAATAAATTGTTAGCATTTTGTTACCATCCAATCATTATCACCTTTACATTTGTCACAGGAACTAAGGGTCGGAGGAAATGACATCAACAGTTTTGTTTAGAGCTTCTAATTTGTAAGTTTAAATTTTTTTTTTTGATTGTCGTGTAATATCTTTATTTTTTTTCAAAATTTAAATAAATTGATTGAAAATGATCTAATAATAATATGGTATCCTATTTGTTAATTTTTCTAAGTCTTGTTTATTATATGGATATTTATGATAATTTCTAAAGGTATTTATGGTTGTTTGATCATTAATTATTGATTTGCTGAATCTAAGAAAAGTTGTATTGGCTCTTATTTGACTATATGGGAGCTTTTCAATAGAAACAAACCGCGTTGTGAAAAAAGCAATTTTGAGTTAATACCATTGCTATATGTAACTAACATTTCTGGCTTAGAAACCATACCCCTTTGAATAGTAAAATATCGATATACTTTTCTAGTTTCAAAAACAATAGTAAACCTCTTAATGCAGATCTTTTTTTTTGATTTTCTCAAAGCATCATTTTCACAACATGGTCTGCTTCTATTGAAAAGCCCATATATGTTTCCAACATGCCAATTTTTTATTAATTCACTAAATGGGTGTGAGTTTTCTCTAATAAAAATAATCTGATAAGAATAGAGATGCTATATTATAGTTTTTTTTTTCCACCTCAATCCAATGTTTCAGATACAAAATAATGTTTTCAAATATTCATCAAAAGAACCTGATCTGAATAAAATTGTATATATCCAGTGTTGAAGGTATAATATTATTAAGAAGATCTATCACTGACCTATATCCTTACAATTACTGGGAGACCAATTAAAGGTATGAAATTTTTAATAATAATATTGTCAGGGTTTTGTTTTCCGGTTTTAGTTATTGTCTTTTAAAAAATAGCTGGCCAGGCCAATCAGCAGTAATAAGCACATAATCTTCCAATAAACGTAGATTTTTCTGCTGAAAATTAACTATTCTTGTTCCACTGATGGATCTATCTTGCTGTCTCTCGGCAATTAAAGAATCATAGAAATGAACTGCAAGTAATTCTATTCTAATAATTGTTGTGAGCTTGAGGAGATCCATTTTATTTTTCTATTATTATTCTGTGTGCTTTATATTATATTATCAGGATTAAAAATAAATACTCCATTGTAAATTTCAGGAGTTGGGGTTGGTCCACATTCAATTTTTTTTTTTTGATATACAAGTTGCCATATGGTTAACAATGGAAAGTGATCAATATTGAAACAAAACAAAAAAATTTATCTAGGATTTATGTATATATGATAAGTATTAAAAATTAAAGATTATAATTTATTTATTACTTATATTAAATATATATTAATTATTTCAGGATGCTAGTATACTAATTGTTTTTTGTAATCATCAATTATTTTATAGGATGTTGTAATTCCAATTTTATACAATTTGTTCTGACCAACAAGATATAAACCAAGGTCAAGTTTGAAAGAATCGGTGAATTTATCATGTAAGCTTACCAACAAATAACAAAAAATTATAACTGATCTTTATTTTTTTTCTTTTTGTTCTGATGGAACAGTTGCTTTAATCATTTCTTCAAAAAATCATTTAATCTAATATCTCAAGTTAATTCAATATTATTTTATATTTTTTTGTTGGTCATAAAGGACCTTACTTGGAAATCCGATCTTTGATGCAAGGTAGGATTATTTTCTGTTCAAATAAATAAATATTTTATCAAATTAATCAATATTAAAAAATATAATATAAATACCATCAATTTCATTATTTATCTTCCACATAATATTTTTTTATATGACCAACTATTGATTCTTTAGATGATAACATTCTCTTCAGTGACATTAATTTTAATATTAGACAAACTAACTGTAGTAGATGAAGAAGATCCACAAGTTTCGTCAACTAATTGGTGAGATGAAGTTTTAGTTGAAGATCTCTTGAGTAATCAATGTCTAATAATTCGCTGGATCTTTTTTTCTGTTTATCTTTATCAAGATAGTGGCTAAAGCAAAGTTGGTCACCTTCTAAAAAATTATTTTTATTTTTATTATTACTTGGGCGATGTGATTATTTATTATGAATAATATCAAATGCATTGCAATAGACGTTATATGACAGCAGAAAAAAGGTATTCATGTTCAAGGAAAATAAATAATGTTTATTATTTTGATTCAACTAAGAGAAAAAATACACACACACATATATATATAAATATTATATACTAAAAAAATAATCATCAGACAATTGCATACTATTCTTTGGTCCTCTGATCTATTCTATTATTTATTAATATTACGACTATTGCTAATATTAGTGTCTTCTCCATCTTCTATATCATTCTTCTTTTTCTTTCTTTATTAATTATTAATTCCTTCTAGGCTTTGTTTTCATTGGTGGAGACTTTTTGCGGTGGATCTCTTTCTTTCACCAAGTAATTTGTCACCATTTTACTAAAGGAAAATTTGAGTCCGGTTCAATTTTTCAAATAATTGCTCAAAGTCCTTCTGGATATTTTTTATCATTAGTGAATTGATTTGTTTATTTTTGCCTTATTCTATTTTATTGATTTTTGATTTGTATCAGTTTTTGTAAGTTGTATAGTGAAGCAAGAAACCAAAAAAAGAGCTCAATTAACAACCTGCAAAAAAGTTCACTGTTCAAAGTAAACATTTAACAAATATTGAAGGTGAGTGTGGTTTTGCAACTATATTATACTAGCAGATGACTAAACTTACAAGCCCGTGAATTCCATTAAAGTAAACATTTAATTATTGATTATTTTCATTTTTATTAATTTAAAATATATATTATGGTAAATAATTTTTTAGATTCTCAACATGGATAAAAATATAAAATCTTGTAATTGTTCCAAACGCATATATTTTTACAGTTGATTGTATAATATTAATATAAATAAATTCAACAAGCGCACACCTGCCTATTGCAAAGAAAAAAAAGATTTATTGAATAATTTTTATGCGTCCAAGATTTTATTCTTTTGAGTAAATGCAAATTGTATTCTTGATGAAGCTACAAAATAATTAATTATTAATGTAAATGAATTGTCAATGTCAAAGAGCCAAAACATGAAAAAATATTTGAATTTGTTAATTTAAACCTAAATATATTATTTTGTGTTATAATAAAAAAAAAACAAATAATTTTTAAAAATAAAAAACACTTTAAATGAGAGCAAAAAGATGCTAAAGAAAATTTTCGACATAATAGTCAATAAGGATGAATATTCTGATAAAAGGGATGAAGAATATGGGGAATGTCCAATTTGCAATAGGTTTAATACTAATAATGCATGGTGTCAATCATGTGATCCAAAACTATTAACTCAAGGATGGGCAAGTGGCAATGAAACATTAGATGAGTTGATTAAAAGTACACAACTTGAAGCAACCAAGTATCATTATAGTAATTATCTTCAATGGATTCCTTATAATGATTTAACAAATATTGAAAATATGGGTGAAGGTGGTTCTGCAACTATATATAAAGCTACTTGGTTAAATGGTTATAAAAGTGTAAATTATTATAATAACAAAAGAATTAGTAGAGATATGCCTGTGGCACTAAAAAAACCATATAATTCACAGAATATTTCTGATGAATTCCTTAATGAGGTAAATTATTTTATTAATATTAGTTTTAGATTTTTTAAAATATTGTAGTTGTAATTAAATATTTTATTTGTTACTTTAGTTTGAAAATTATACAAAGTTTCATGATAAAGTATATATTTATGGATTAACACAAGATCCAATCACAAAAGAATATATATTTGTATTGCATTACATGGAAGATGGAAGTCTTCAAAATGATAAATATTCAAATAGAAGAGAAAAAAGGTATGGAGAATGTCCAACCTGCAATAGATATAATACTAATTGGACATGGTGTCAATCATGTGATCCAAAGCTATTAACCGAAGGATGGACTAGTGGCAATGAAACATTAGATGAGTTGATTAAAAATACACAACTTAAAGCAACTGGGTATGATAATTATTATCTTCAATGGATTCCTTATGATGATTTAACAAATATTGAAAAGATGGGTGAAGGTGATTTTGCAACTATATACAAAGCTACTTGGTTAAATGGCTACAAAATTATAAATTATGAACATAAAAGAACTAGTGAAAATATGTCAGCGACATTAAAAAAACTACATAATTCACAGAATATTTCTGATGAATTTCTTAATGAGGTAAATTATTTTATTAATATTGTTTTCAAAATTTTTAAAATATTATTGTAATTAAATATTTTATTTGTTATTTTAGCTCAAAAATTACACAAGGTTTCATGGTAAAGAATATATTCATGGATTAACACAAGACCCAACTACAAAAGAATATATTTTTGTAATAGATGAATATTCAAAGAAAAGAGATCAAAAATACGGGGAATGTCCAATTTGCAATAGATTTAATACTAATAATGCATGGTGTCAATCATGTGATCCAAAGCTATTAATTGAAGGATGGACTAGTGGCAACAAAACATTAGATGAGTTGATTAAAAGTACACAACTTGAAGCAACTGAGTATTGGAATGATAAATATCTTCAATGGATTCCTTATAACAATTTAACAAATATTGAAAAGATAGGTGAACATGGGTCTGCAACTATATACAAAGCTACTTGGTTAAATGGTTACAAAAGTATAATTTATCATAATAATAAAAGAACTAGTGAGGATAGGACTGTGGAATTAAAAAAACTTAATGAGGTAAACTATTTTATCAATATTAGTTTCAAATGTTTTAAACATTGTAGTTGTAATTAATATTTTATTCATTATTTTAGTTCGAAAATTATACAAAGTTTCATGATGAAATTCATGTTTATGGATTAACACAAGATCCAATTACAAAAGAATATATATTTGTAATAGAAGATAAATATTCAAGGAAAAGAGAACAAAAATATGGGGAGTGTCCAATCTGCAATAGATATAATACTAATTGGACATGGTGTCAATCATGTGATCCAAAACTATTAACTGAAGGATGGACTAGTGGCAATGAAACATCAGATGAATTGATTAAAAGCACACAACTTAAAGCAACTAAGTATCATTACAATAATCATCTTCAATGGATTCCTTATGATGATTTAACAAATATTGAAAAGATAAGTGAAAGTTTGTTTGCAACTATATCTAAAGCCACTTGGTTAAATGGTTATAAAAGTATAGATTATAATAATGAAAGAATTAGCAAAGATATGCATGTGGCATTAAAAAAATTACATAATATACTGAATATTTCTGATGAATTCCTTAATGAGGTAAATTAACTAGTTTTAAAATATTATTGATTATTATTATTGTTGTAATTAAATATTTTATTTGTTATTTTAGATCAAAAATTATGTTACATCTCATGATAAAGTTAATATTTATGGATTAACACAAGATCCAACTACAAAAGAATATATCTCTGTAATGCATCATATGGTAGATGGAAGTCTTCAAAATGGTGAATATTCTGATGAAAGAAAGGAATATTATGGAGAATGTCCAACTTGCTATAAGTATAATACTAATTATTCATGGTGTCAATCATGCAATCCAAAGCTATTAACTGAAGGATGGACTAGTGGAAATGAAACATTAGATGAGTTGATTAAAAGTACACAACTTAAAGCAACTAGGTATCATTATAGTAATCATCTTCAATGGATTCCTTATAATGATTTAACAAATATTGAAAAGATAGGTGAAAGTGGGTTCGCAACTATATTTAAAGCTACTTGGTTAAATGGTTATAAAAGTATAAATTATAATAATGAAAGAACTATCAAGGATATGCCTGTAGCATTAAAAAAACTACATAATTCACAAAATATTGCTAATGAATTTCATAATGAGGTAAATTATTTATTTTTTTATTTATTTTCAGATTTTTTAATTATGATTAAATATTTTGTTATTTTAGCTCAAAAATTATACAAAGTTTCATGATAAAGTATATATTTATGGGTTAACACAAGACCCAATTACAAAAGAATATATCTCTGTAATGCATGGAAGATGGAAGTCCTCAAAATGATGAATATTCTGATAAAAGAGAGAAATATTATGGGGAATGTCCAACTTGTAATAGATATAATACCTATTGGACATGGTGTCAATCATGTGATCCAAAATTGTTAACTGAAGGATGGACTAGTGGTAATGAACCATTAGATGAATTGATTAAAAGCACACAACTTAAAGCAACTGAGTATAATAATTTTTATCATCTTCAATGGATTCCTTATAATGATTTAACAAATATTGAAAAAATAGGTGAAGGTGGTTTTGCAACTATATCCAAAGCTATTTGGTTAAATGGTGAGAAAAGTATAAATGATGATTATAAAAGAATTAGTAAGGATAGGATTGTGGCATTAAAAAAACTACATAATTCACAGAATATTTCTGATGAATTTCTTAATGAGGTATTTTTCTATTTATTTTCAGATTTTTTAAATATTATTGATTATTATTGTTGTAATTAAATATTTTATTTATTATTTAGTTCAAAAATTACATGAAGTTTCATGATAAAAGTGGTATAATTCATATTTATGGATTAACACAAGATCCAGTTACAAAAGAATATATATTTGTAATGGATTATATGGAATATGGAAGTCTTCAAAATTATTTAAAAAATTTTGAAAATTTAACATGGGAAAAGAAAGTTGATATTCTTTATTATATTATTAATGGTTTAAAAGATATTCATGAAAAAGAAATTATTCATCATGATCTTCATAGTGGTAA
>CAJVPN010000243.1:0-35163 GCA_910592215.1 Entrophospora candida
AATTTGGCAGTACGAAATAAATTTTTAAACCCAAAATCACGTGAAGTCCTATTTTCGAAAATTTTTATTGCATTTTTTTGAATGTTATTTTTGAAATTTGGCCACGTGGCGCAGAAATAGGAGGTCTTTAGACCGAGCCAACCATACGTAATTAATTTCGTAATTACGTCTTTAAAGAGGGAAAATGGTGATAATTATGTACAGTCAAACCTCGTCACAGCGGACCTCGCCGCAGCGGATTTAAATATTGGCCCCTTTTTTTATTAATTAAAAAAAATGTTTGTCATATTAATATTAATAAATTTGTTCCACAACGTTGATGGGGATGGGTCTATCTACAGAGGATTCACGTGACATGTAAATTATGAAATTTTATCCATTGAGAAAATAAATGATCAATGGATTATTTTTTAATCAAAGGTCAGTATTAAAATAAAGCAATAAAAACAAACAGTTTTATCCAAAGGTTTATGAGTAACAAACTTTCTAAAATAAATTATTTATCCGAATGTGTGCAAGTAATAAAATTTTCTAAGTTTCTAAAATAAACTAACGATTGATAGTAAAGTCAATTAGATTTAAAGCATTTAAATCATTGAAAAGAAAAATGGAAAAACTAATACAACCAAATATTACAACAAATAATTTTAATTTCCGCATGTATTCATTTATTTCTGTATTTTTAGATTTTTCCACAGTGGATTTCTTGTCATAACGTATTTTTTTTGGCTGGAAGCTGTGGAGAGTTTGACTAAAAAAAATTTTGTCGATCATGATCATCGTCATAGTGGATTTCTTGTTAATATTAATATTAATTATTAATATGGATTTTAAAAAATATCTGGTAAATCGAATTTATTATTATTATTAAAATATGAAAAATCCGTTAAATCCGTAATAATAACAATAATAATTATTGTTATTATAGAAAAATTTGGTTTTTGAAATTTTTATCCGCTAAAGCCCCCAAATGACTATAGATAGAATCAAATTTTAATATTTGACATGTGACACCATTATCCTAATTTTGTTCAAAAAAAAAAGATCAAAATGAGTGATTTAGAAAATGAAATTCTTGAACTTATTGGCGGTGAAGGAAAAACTTCAACTGAAGCTACTACCTCTACTTCTACTTCTAGTAGATCAGAAAAAAGAGTAAAAACTAAAAGAAAAAAAGTATTGTGTGTAGCAGATAGATGTGTGCATTGTTGAAAAGTCGTCCACATGCATTTTGTAATACTTATTATTATATGCATCTAGATCTCGTCGTGGTAATTATTCCGAAGAGGATGGTGATTCTAATAATAATAAATCTGAATCATTTGGACCAGATTTATATCATGATGATGTTGACAGAGAAAGGTATCTGTAGCTAGTAATTATACTATATACATCATTTTCACTAATATTTAATTGACAAATTAATAAATTATTTGTTTAGGTTAGAAAATTTACCAGAGTTAGAAAGAGAACAAATTCTTGCATCAAGAGCTGAAAAAGTATATTTATTTGATTTATGATTCATACACATCAAGATAAAAATAGTTATTTATTTAATTGATTGATTTTAGAGACAACATAATATGGATTTAAATGTTATAAAAAATTTATATGATGAAGATGATGTAATTGAAGAAGAAGCTGGTAGTTCAAAAAGAAGTATGTTTTTATATTATCAATATATATATATATATATATATATTATTCATCAAATATTTATTTACTTATTGATGGTAGGATCATCAAGAAAAAAGAAAGATTTACAAAAAGCAGATTTGGTGGAATTAAAAAGAAGACGTGCAGAAAAAGGAAAAATGAGACAAATTGTGAATATCATAGTAAATAAATAGTAATTTGAATCAATTATTATTGTTATTAAGTTGTATTTGTTTAATATTTATTTATAGGGATCTGAAAGTCCAGAACCAGGAGAACATATTTCACAGGATGACAATGATGATGATGATGATGATGATGATGATGAAAGTGAAAATGATGCTCTTTCAAGTGATGATTCAAATGATAAATCTCACAATGATGTAAATAAATAGTATAATCATAATATTTTTTCAAGGTCATTCCCATTCTCATTCTCATTCACATCAAATCATTTAGGATATTAAAATAGAAGATTTAAGGAAAATACAGATCACACGTTCTCAAGTTGCTAAATGGATGTTTACTCAATATTTTGTCAAGACTGTTATAGGAAGTTTTGTAAGGTTAAATATAGGAAATAAAGATGGAAGACAAATTTATCGCATTTGTGAAGTAATTGGTAAGCAGTATAAAACTCACAATCATTATTTTATTACAAAAAGTGTAACCTCATTTTTTATCAATGTTCACATTAACAATAATATACATGTAAATGTACTTTTATAGGAGTTGAAGAAGTATCAACACCATATTTTATTGAGAAATCTATTACTAATAAAGTTTTTCTATTAAAACATGCAGAAGCAGTAAAACAATTCAATATTCAAAATATTTCAAATAATTATTTTGATCAAGTATAGAATTAAAAAGTTTTGTCATATATAATTATATATAATTAATTATTTAATTAAACCATTCATCCATTGTTCATTTAGGGTGAATTTGATCGTTGGCGAATAACAATGAAAGTTGCCAAGTTACGAATGCCTTCTTTTGAAGATATTCAAAAGAAACAGTTACAGATAAAAGATGCAAATGAACATAATCTTACACATCAGGAAGTTGATGAAATGGTTAAAATCAAGAAAGAATTGAGGAATTCTACATTTTTGTTAGAAAAATCTGAATCATCATCACCTTTACAAAAAGAATCATCATTGTCATCAATAAAACAACAAGAAGGAAAAAATCTCAAATCAATTGATATATTTAATAAGACATTGCCAATTTTAGAAACTGGTAGAATTGCTGTTAAAAAAAGAAGTTATTTAGAGGAAATGGAGGAACAACAAAGAGAAGAGGAAAGGAGAAAAAGAAGATTAAGAGGTAGATATATATTTTATTAATTATTGATTATTTATTTATCCAATCACTAATAATAATAAATCATTCATCTAATAATTAATTTTATACATATGTATATATAATTTTTACTAATTAACTAATTATATGGCAAAAAAAAATCAAGAAAAAATACCCAGGAAAAATTTGGATTCAATATTACATGATGATACACTTAATATAAAACTTGAACCGACAGATCCTAATTATAGGTTTCAAAAAGCCATCAATAGAAAGATGAAAAAACTAGAAAAATTACTTTATAGTGCTGATATTGATATGAGACTTGTACCTGATCCTAGATATGAAATAGTTAGAGAATTTGTAGAAACAGAATATGAAAAAAAATATGAAAATTTTCGAAGAACAGCCCTACCACCTTTACCAAGTTGTGCTTATAATAATAATCATTATGATGTTGGTGAACAAATAGAATTTTGATTAATCTTTTCTATGTGCTTGTTGGTATTTTTCATAATCTATTTAATATAATATTATTATAAAAAAATTTCAGGATTGAATATTTACATAACATTTTTATCAAGGTATCACATAATTTACTTATTGAAATGAGTCAAATCCGCCCATATGTTTGTCTGGTTTTGTTGCAGTATGCCCCATATTTACATTGATTTAAACTAACTAAACCAATGATTCAATTAATTAATTGTCAGGTCAATAATATCAAAATAAAAGGAAATTTGATGAAAACGTTGATTACTTTGAAGAGAATGATTTCGATGATCATGGTGCTGTAAAATAGCAATAGTAATTTTATGGATCACGGAAAATATCTCAAACAACGGAGAAACAAACATTCCAACATTCTAAAATGTAACAGACTTTTGTTAAATTTAAACAAAGGAATTTAAATGATTTGATCACTTTGAGGATAATTTGAAAATAATTCTACAATACAAACGACATTTCATATGATCATAAAATCAGTTAGGACTTCAAAAGGTAAATCTAATTGTGATCAAATTAGCAATTCTTATGGGCATTAAGGCTCTTGTTTATATATGTATTTTGTCACAATGTTAAGGGGAAGATCATGAATATTCTCATTATCTCTATTAACCAACATCTGTCTAAATAGTTGTAAACATTATAAATTATACCAGAACATGACTAGGTCTGTGAGTCATCATTATTTGACCAAACAACAGTATAAAAGAAAAATATCATGAATATTACCAAACAAAATTAAAAGAAATAAAAAAAACTTCAAAAACATTAAATCAAAATAACTTATCAGCGGGTTACCTGGAATTTTTTTATTTTTATCAGTAAATAAAATAATTTCTTAATAAGTGAAAGTTTTGTTTTTATTAACAACATATTTTTTCACATCATCTTTAAGCGAAATTTGAATGCATATGCTTGAATTACATCTGGTTTGAATTTCTAAATCTTTATCCTAAAAAAAAAATGATTAAATTTAATATTTGATCAACTGATCAATTAATTAATAATAATTGTAACTTACATCATCATCAGGCATAATATCATCAATTAATTGAACTGTATTAGTAGTAGTTTTGTAAATAATTTGATCTTGCATAATATCATTAAGAGCCAACACTAAATTTATTGATTTTTCAATTGCTGCTCCAAGTCCATGAACTGTTACTGATGGATATCTCGTTAATTAGAAATTTATTAAGAGATTAGATTCATTTGGAATTGTTATTTTATAAATTAATAAACTTTTAATTTCTTTACCCATCTAATAATAATTTTTTTGCTCTGAATAATTGACCTTTGAAACCCGATTTACGAGAAACATAAATATCAGTTGTAATTGTCGAGGGTCTTTGTGGTGTTCGTTTTTTAATAGTAGAATTATTTTTATTATTATTATTTTTTGAAACTTTTGTTTTCTTATCTCTTCCTCCCCTCTCTAATATTTTTGTTGACTCTGGATTATTTTTCATTTTGAAATAGTAAGGATTTGCATAATTTTCAAAACGGGTTTTTTATAGTTATAGCCATTCAAAAATGGCATTTACATTTTCACTCCAAAAGCTGAAGAGATTGTTACTTTAAATGTTTTAAAAATTGGCGAGAAGATGTAAATAATTCAAGCTTCATATGGGTATTCTTTATGGAGGTTAAAGCTCAGAAGAATATCAAAACATAAAATTCAATTAAATGCAGAGTTGAGATGTATATATATATTGCTAATTGAAATTCATAATTTAAAATATTTATTATATACTTATCATTATTTAAAACATTCTTGAATGTCCAAATCACCTTGCTAGTTATGTCAATTGGTACAGAAGTCAATCCTCACATGCTCATGGAGGTGGTAGTAAGATTAGGGAACAGCATAGAAGATGTTGCATTGTTAGAGTGATAATGAATATTGATCCTGTGTGGTGTTTCCAACAGACTAGACTTGTGTGATCCTATAGAAGCATCAATGCCAAGATCACTTGTGTCAAAGTACATGATGCTATTGGGTGTACCAACCCATCATCATGCATTTCATTCAAGTGTGGCTACATTATAAAGCCTCAGTCATCCTCATTCAGCAACTGGCTCTCAGCTTCTCATTCCACTTTACCACCCTTCTCAAAAACCTATACACCTATACAGGTCACCAGTCAATATCTACTGCTTCATACTGAAAAGATCAAATGAAAGTCTCTCCTGGTCAGGGAGATTTAATAAAATAATTGATCATCCATTATATGCTTTTCCCACTTGTTAAGGTCAATTCTACACATTTATTCATATAATCTTTATAATCTTTATTTTCTTCTTTTTCTAAATTCAAATACACAATCCAACTCCTTTAAGAGTTTTGTATTGTTTAATTCTTTGGCAAGAATGTATATATTTCCTTTAATCATTTTCAGTTAGCATAATATTTTATCATATGGGAGACTTCTAACAAAAACCAGGTATAAGCAATCTCTGCAAAATATGTTACACATGTTTTTGATATTTCAAGCCTATCTTGTTATTGTACCAAGCAAGCAATGTCTAAAATTTTCGCCAGTCATAATCCTTGTAGTTGGTATAGATATATATTATGCAGAAAACTCAATTTTGGTCTGGAGGCCCTATACCTGGTTCTTGCTAGAAACTCCCATATATAAATGTAATCAGTATGTCCAAGGATTCAATACTATCATGTAACTACCAGTGTTAATGACTTAAAGGATGAAAAACAGCAAAATTAACCATAATTTTGCAGTAACTAACAAAATGATAACAGTTCTTATCTATTACTAAAAGGATTAAAAAGATAAAATAGGCTATTTTTCTATTTTCCATTCCCAATTATGTAATTATAAGCTTCTATCCCCATGTTAATATTTTCCTTCCAAATATTTCCACTTTCTATTAAGCAATTGCTCACTTTCATTCTACTTTCTCTCTTCATAAATAATTTTCTCTTTCCTTAGATGGTCTTCAATAATTTGTTTTAAAACATAAGTTGCTATTTCACATGCAATCTAAGTGACATTTCTTTTAAAAAAATTAAGTTGTCAATGCATATCTTTCTAGAAAGTGTCAATTAATTTGTTTGTTGTATGGCCCTTTTTTTATTGATATGAGTTTACATGATACTTGCTGCCCATTTAAAAAAAAACCTCATTAACTATTAACTTAAAAATTTAATGGAGATTCAGTTCTAGGGGTTCATTGCTTTTCCTCTTTTTTTGGGCTATAGTGGATAAATGCCAAAATCATCTTCTAGAACTTTATTTGACTTATTTGCTTTACTCACTGAGAAATATAGCAAAGAGGTATTAAGAATATCCATGCTAAAAACATGGAAAAGATATGATAGTAATAGAAGCCCATGAAACAATAAGTATTTTTTTGAAATGTGGCATGTGTTGTTATAAGTAATTTGTAAGTTTATATAGCGGTTTTTATCTGAAAATACCATAAAAGATTTTCTTTGGGGATGAATCGTAACCTTCTTATCACGTGAATTGTGTTTTACAAATGGTTGATAATCTTGTTTATTAATTTCTTATTTTTTTATTTTTTTGTTTTTTTGATGGAACAAGAAGGTATTGTCCCTTTATACACATTCCATATAATAACTTTTCAATATAATATATAATAAATAAATAAATATATTATTTAGTTATTTCAAAGATTATACAAGCGTTAGAAACAATTCATAATCCGAATGTATCTAATGAAATAAGAATTGAAGCACAAAAGGTTTTCCCAATATTTTAATGATTGCATAATTCATTCATTTAAACATCAACCAATAAAATAATATTTATTATATTTATCCGTCATTATAGTTTTGCAATTTTGTAAAAGATGATTTTATGGCGCCATCATATGGGCAAATATTAGCTGGAAAAAATAATCAACAACCAGATTTTGTTAGATATTTTGGTTTACAATTAATTGAAAATAGCATAAAATTTAAATGGAACGATGAGGCTTATAATGATAAAGAACGAGAAAAAATTAAAAAAGGAGTCATAGAATTAGTCAATGAGGTTTATATATAAGTTTCTACATACATAAATACATACTCTCATACTAATAATGATTTTAACAATTAGGGAATTGATAACATATTTGTTGAAAAATTGTTTATTAAAGAAAAAATAGCAAATTTATTTGCAAATATTATAAAGATTGAATTAACTGATAATTTATTTGAGATGGATAATCTTGCACAATCTTATTATTTTTCAGAAGTATTAATTTGTTGATTATTAAATTTATTAATTAATAAAGTGATTAATAATATAAAACGAATAATTAAAATTATTTGCTAAAGAAATTTTTTTTTTAAAAAAAGCCAATAAAACAGGAGTTAATGCTTATCGCTTATCGTTATTTAGCTGAAGATCTTGATATACGTGATTCATTGATAAGTTTAATTTCTAGCTTCAATACTCTAAAGAAACAATATCCTCATGGAGTTAAAAATGAAAGCAATCAACAAGGAAAACTTACAATTATGTACAGTGATACAAACAATGAAGGATGGTTAATAAGATGGACAAGATCATTAAATCAATTAATGATTAATTTCCAGAATCAAGTAAATTACTATTATTATATTAAAAATATATATGAAATAATAATTATAACATTATATATAATATATATTATAGCAAATGATTAATCCAATGGATGAAAAATTATCAATTGCAATACTTAATACAATATCAGCCTATATGGATTGGGTTATTCCAATGTAACAATTAATCTTTTAAATTTATTAATTTTCATTAATTTATTAAACTTATTAAATTTGGTTGATTTAGATCCATTTCTGAAACAAATATTATTTTAATCTTGTGTCAATTTTTGATGATAGACTCCAATGAAATAAGATTGGTGACTATATACCTAATAAATAATAGACAATAATAGCAATAATAATAGTATACATAATATACTAATTAATCAATATACAAATTGTATCATTTTGATAGGCTGCAATTGAGTGTTTGTTGGTGATTGTATCTAGAAACTTTCAAAATCCAGAAGATCGAGCAATTGTTCTTGAGCCATTGCTTGATGGAAATCTGATCGAATTATTATTTTCCTCATATAGAAGGCTACAACCAATTCTTTTAGATGAGAAAGAATACGATTATACAAAAAAATTTGTTGAAGTCAGCTTCTAATCCTTTGATAATTACAACAATAATATTATATATTTGTTTGCTGATATTTTAATATTATATATATCCACACACATTATAGACTTTGGTAGTTTTGGGTGATAAGCATATTTGTTTCAAGAACAATGGAACATTACCTAAACAATTTCAAAGGTAAAATCAATTCACATTGTTTTTATTAATATTAATATTAATATTAATATTAATATTATATATTTATGTATTAGATATTTAGAATTATTGTATGAAATTTCAAAACATTCATCAAATTTTATTGCTTCATTAACAATGATCTTTTGGAACTCAGCATTACGACATCCATTTATCTCTAAAGTGAGAAATGCTTTACAATTTTATTTTGATTAAAATATAACAGCTAAAATATAACTTTATTTATTTATTATGTTTTAGACTTTCAATGAACAAGAATCCTTATTATTAATGTTATTGGAATTATTTTCAAATAGAGCACTACTTGTAAGATTACAGATTTTTAGATCAATTGATTAATTTATAATTTTTTTATTATTAGTAATATATATATATTAATGTTTAAATTTATTTAGCTTATGCAACCATATGATGTTAATAATGAAATAGTCTATTATAATGAATTGGAATTTGACACAATTAAGGAATATCATAACTTTGCACAACCAATTCGTACAAAATGTATTGAAGCAATAAAATTAGTAGTTCAAATAATACCAATCCAATCATTCAATTGGATGTTTAATCGAATTCAACCATTTTTCAATATTAATCCTAATCAAAATGATTTAGATGGTAAATGATTAATATTGTTAATAGTAATAATAATATATAACACTTTACACTTCACTATAGTATTATTTATTTATTTTAATAGAAAGTGGGGTGTGTAAGATGGATTCTTTGCTTTATATAAAATTTGATTTAGAAATGACAATAATGGAATCAGTCCTTTCTTGTATTGGAACTTTTGTTAAAAAAGACCGTGATAAAAATAATGATGATACTGTATGTATAATTTGTATTATAATTGTTGTTTTTTCCCTCCCACCTATATCTGCTGTTGATACATATTTATTTATTTATAAGGAATTATTACGTGACCAAATAGTTAATGAAATGAGAAATTTACTTAAAATTTTGCTTGACATTGAAAATTTGGTATGTTATAAATACTATTTAATGATATATTGATGCTTGAGATTAATATATACATTATATTAATATTTATATTATATTAATATTTATAGGATTTACTATTGATGCATCGATACCTAAACTCATTTACATCATTTGTGGATATGTTGAGCATTGATACTACCTTATTGTTACCACTTTTACAAAAAGTAAAAAAAAATTTTTTAAATCTAAAATTTAATATTACATTATCTAACCATATATACTTTTTTTTTGATAGATTTTTAAATATATAATTTTTTGTCCTGAAGGGTTTCATTTATCAGCAAAAACATCCATGCCTTCAGCCATTTCACGGTTAAGATCTGGAGCAATGACTACTTTGATTAAACTTGGTGCTACTATTCCTGATATTTTAATGGTAAGGTTAAAATCTTTTAATTTTTATTATATTGTTATTTTTACAATAACTATAAACAAAGTAACTCTTTTTTATTAGAATTTATATGGTGAAATATCTTATTATATAAACAATATAATAGCTGCAGATAAAAAATTGGTGACTGGAAGAGAAAATGGTTTATTAAAAGAATTTTTGCTTTCAATATGGTATGTATATTTTACATACATGTACATGTACACATATATAAATGAATAGATCATTGATTATTTAATTAAATTATTTATTAGTTACTTTTCAAAGATTTCATTACAACAAAAACAAGTGATTTTTGATTCAATTGTTGAAAGTACAATAAGTGAAATTCATTCAAAAAAAATTAAAAGCTTTTTATCAAATATATCAGAATTTTGTGAAGCTTCTGGGCTTGTACTGCTTTCTTCTGTTGGTAAGATTCACAATATCATATTACTATATATAATTATATAATTTATAATTGAAGTTTTTCAATTTAGTTAATGATATGAAATTGAAGGGAATGTTTAGTTTTAATTCAATCTTGGAGGAGGGATTCTTTGAAAGCTTTGAAGATTGTAGAGTGAGAACAACTAAAGTAATTTGGATTTAAAAAAAATTTTTTTAAAAGAAACAATATATTCATTTACTAATGTATAAATTTATATATAATAATCATATAATACTATAAAAAATTCTTTATTGATATTTTTATAATAGTTAACATGGTTAATTAATAGTATTTTGACATGGTTACGATGTATTATAGATCCAATTTCCAAGGCAATGTGTTAATATTAAAAACAAGTCTATATTGTTATATTATTATAGTAGTGTATTAATGTTTATTATTGATTAATAGACAGGAAATGATTCAATCAAAATCATTCCAGAACTAAATCTATGGGAAAAATATATTCCCATAATAGCAACATCAATTTTATCATTAATTAGGTATAATTTATTAATTTTCAGATATTTTTATATTAATATTTTATATATTTATATTATAATTATTTATTATAGAAATATTCATTACCTTTGGAATACTGAATTATGGGAAAATATTCCAGCCGAATTACAAAGGATTTTAGTGCCAAGTGATGAAGAAAAAGCATCATATTTAGGATTTCAACAAAAGTCCAATCCAACTAATGATGATCATTCTAAACAATATACCATTGTAGGAATGATTGAACGATTACATAAATGGCTTTATAATATAAGGATAGACTGGTAAGAATTATATATTACAAATATTAATGTTAATTTATAATTTAACTTAAAATAATATTTTTCTGTTTATTTATTATCTTCCATCCAAGCTATCGCATTCTTGGTTGTTTAACCTTTTTTGAACCATTTTATTCTATTCCCAATATTCATGAATTAATTGCAACTTCATTATTTGAAAATGCAAAATATGTTAATAATATTCATTGGAAATCGTTACTTAATATCCTTATCATTATTATTATTATTATTATTATTACTATACATATTTTTTAATAAATAAAAATATCTTAACTTAGATTATATATTTTATATACCTATAGTAATTAAGCCTTATGTCATGAATTGTCAAACACCTGAAATACTCTCGAATGTATTACCACAATTAATAAAACACTTGGATCAAAAGTTGGTTAATGAATGGAGTATTTTGATCGAAAAAGGAATACAAATTTCACCGCAAGAAGAAACGTTTGCTATTATTTTATTATTGGAATTGATTATTAACTATTAATTATATATTTATTATAATGTGCTTATTTATCATTATTATAACAATAATTTATTTAATTAAAGGATCAAACTTTTTGGTGATGTCTTGAAAATGAGTAATGAATTTGAGGAGATATTAAATGAAAAATTGTTAAGAGATTTAACAAGGGCTTTTATTGATTTTTTTGAATCAATCCTCATTGAAAAATCAAAAAAAAATCCGAATGGTATTATAATTATTGTTGTTGTTGTTGTTGTTGTTGTTAATCCTTCATTACAAATTTTTTATTTTATTATTAGATGGTAATAGTAAAAATTTAAAGGATTATATGCTGAATTATATGGTATTCATTCATTCATTTATTCATTTGGTGCCTTTTTCTCTCAATAATAATAATTACTAACAATATTATAATCAATATTATTATTATAACTTCAGCCTGTCACAGAACCATTTTTAGTCAGTTTATGTCATCTTATAACTTTTGAAGATATGATAAGTTGTTCAAGAGCTGTTCAATTATATAATAAAATGATAAAAAGTTTAATTCAAAATGAATCATTAAGAAATTTTGTTGGTAGAGAATTATTGATATCAGCATTACAGGTAAGATAGTATAGCAACACTAGTATTAATAATACCAATATTAAAAACAAAGATCTTTAATAAATTTGTCTATAATTAATAGGCGTTAAATGATGGGCACCAAAAGGAGAACCATTCATTGATAATAGCATTAATTACAGAAATTTATTTATCGTTAAGACCAATCTCTTCTGTGCCATATGAAACATTTGGTCAAATATTAAATTTAGATCATGTTAAATTACAAGTAATTAAAATATTGAAAATGTTTTATTTTAATCAATAGTCTATTGTTAATATTATTTATTTTAACTATTAGGATTTTGAAGCATCACTTGTACAAGGAATCGATTTAAAAGAGCAAAGAAATACGGTAAAAAAATTTCTGGGAGGTTTTACAGGAGTAAGAAGTCAATTTAATTTAATTTAAATTTAATTTACTATTATTAAATTCTCACCAAATAATTTAAATTTAAATTTTTATTAATAATTTAGTTGGCTAAAAATGACTTGTTTAAAGAAGTCACAATGACAGTCAAAAGTTCTTCATCATCTCATAGAACAATCATTGGCGATTATATAAAACCAAAATTAAATGTTCTAGATATAATTGATGATTCAAATGAGACAACAACAGGATTGAAAGAGTTATTTGATTAGTTGTAATTAAAAATTCAATAATAAATATGATGACCGTTTTCTTGGTACATACCCCTTCGTGTCATGTGTGATTGATTATAGATAATCAAATCACTTTAGCCAGTAAATTTTATTTTGATGGCACATTATATAAAAATAATTTCGTATTGTTCTGCTCCCTAACACCCTATACCAGCCCAGCCCATGCACATTTATTGGTTGGTTATGGTTTAGAGGCGCATTCACGTCAAATGACGCCATACACATTGAAATGCGCCAAATGCATGGGTACACCGTTTAAATTTTCTTGAATTTTTTAGTAGGACAATTTCTCGGATAATAACAATTCAAAGTGATTTTATTTGGTATAGATTGGTAAAATTATCCCAAATTTTTAGAATATGATGCAGCTATTGGTACTAAAAAGACAACAATCTCCAAACTTGGGAACAAAAATTTTTAATACAGTATATACATCAATTATAAGAAGAAAGGCAGGTCATTATTGGCCCAAAAATTTTCGGGTCTTTTTTTTTTTCAAGTAGAAATGGGGGTTTTTTTTGAATTCTTAAAATCTATAAAAGGCATAATTATTTTAAAATTAAATCGATTGTGGGGTAAACAAGCAGTGTAACGTAGATAATTGGTCTTTGTTGTAAAAGTTGTTTTGTAAACCATAAATGGAATCAATTCATATTGAAAATCATACATCTGTTTTTAAAAAAGCCTCAAGGCTCAAATTTTTTAGCGACTGGTTATAAAAAAATGTGTCTTTTTTATATTATTAAAAAAAGCCTTTATTCAGAGCAATATTTAATATTTGCTTCTTTGGGTATTTTTTAATAATCCATTCTTTGAGTTTATTGACATGTTCGTTTTTTCCTTTCTTTATTTTTCTTCACTGTTAGTTCTATGATTGATTTTGAAGTTTTAGGATATATGCCTTTTGGCTCCACACAGCTCCTGTAAAAGATGCCCTAGTACTAATTATCATTAATTAGCTTTCTAATATTGTTTATTTTCAAGAGCCAAACTCAAATCTCGGCTTACCAAATAGAACCCCAGAAACAATTAGTTGAAAAAAAAAACAAAGCTCAAATTCAAAATAACAACAGCAAGCAAAAAGAAGAAAATGCACTCAATTTTATTTTGATTCAATTACCGCCATTTATCATGCTATTACTTTACTATTTGTTGAACAAAGTGAACTAAGCAACTAAGCAAAGAAATTTCAAAATATTAGGGTACTCTGTATAACCAGTCACTAAAATTTGCACCCTGAAACCTTTTGTATGCCACATATAATATGTTACATTGTGCATTATACATTGTAGATTACATTATACATTGCATTAATAACATTTCATTATACAAAAATACTACTATGATATAAATAGATAGATACTTGCACAAGAAACTGTGCACAAAATAACAAAATTCGTCATTATTATTTTTAATTGTTGTATAGATAAAATGACAATATAAAATTATTTAATACACGAGCACACAATCAATTATATTGTTAAATGGTTTGTTTGTTAATTCTACCAATTCTACGAAAATTTTCCATAAAAAATTAAAAAAATTGTTAATTCAAATTTTAATTTCTTTGTTGCCCAAATTTATATTTTAGTTTTTTGGTTGTTTGACATTTTTATTTACATTGTTTTTTTTTGATCAGCGCATTTTTTGATTTTTTGAATGAGATAATGATTAATGTTAATTAATATAAAGAATATAAAAATAATAATAATTCTTAATCAGGTTTTTTTTAAAAATTGATCATATGCACAAAATTTATATATAAAAAAATAAATATATAGAGAATTGAAGTTTCCAATATTTTTTGTTTTTTTTAAATTTTTTCTTCAATGGATTAGTCTTTAATATATATATATATAATAATAATCGATTAATAAATAATAATAATAATAATAATAATATAAATGTACAATATTCAATTATTCAATTAAATCTTAACATTATTTATTATTATCATTATTATTATTTATTAATAGTTATCTATCTATCACACTTCTAAATTATCAAGGTAGATTATATTTATATAATAATAATATTATATTGTTATCCTTTGTAAACTAAATTCGATTAAATTTTAAAAAATCATTTAAAAAATAATTTCGTTGCATTTTTTTTTTTTTTTCGAAAAATTTTATTATGACAAAAAAAATTTATATATTTTTTTTCAAAAAAATTTTTTTTTAATTAACAGTTAGGTGGAATTTCTTCGATTTTAATCAATCAATCAATCAATATTCACTCGCGTCAGCCAGCCAAGTTTTCTTGATTTGATAGTTTATTTCACCTTTAACTACGATTATTCATTCTTTAGAATCATCATTTTTTCCTTTCTATAGAAGAACAAACTTGTCATTGGTTGACCAGTGACTTCTTATAAATATAGCTATTAAAATACACTTTCTTTTAGATTTATTTTTCTTTCTCCCTACGTACACGTATTTATTATATTACCAAAAATTTCAACCTAGCTTTATAGATTAAAAAAAAATAATTTAAAAATAACATGTCGCATACAAGTGACGTGACTTTTTTAGGTGAGTTTTCAAACTTTTAGATTTAACGATTTAGTAATTTTTTTAATTTAATATTTAATATTTTTTTCTATATTTAAATAAAAGCTCGCGCGGTTTTTACAGTATGGACTTTTATTTGGTTCTTACAGCATGTCTGGAATATCGATCGTTTCAAAGCATTAAAATGGCGACGCATAAAAAAATTCGAATTGGTAAGATTTATTATTATTATTATTATTATTATTTTCTGTAGATATTTTTATTGATCACATGACTTAACGTGATTATTAATGAAATATAGAAATCAGCAATCACAATATTATTATTATTGATGTTGCCATTACAAGCATTTTATGATATTTCAACTTCTGTAATAAAATACAGAGAAGGCTTTTTCTTGAATCCGTTGAATGGCGAAATTGTTTCCAAACCTCATACATTTTGGAGTGAGGAAAATAAAGCATTAATGTTACCCACGGATTATATTCTTTGTGCAAGTTTCAGTGTTCAAACGTAAGTAATTATTCCTTAATTCTTTTTCACAGTAAGAAAAAAAAACAATTTTAATTAATTTTAATTTTTTAAAAAAATAGATGTTTATTATTTTTGCTTCAATCATTTTGGAATTATCTTGCTAACAATCTTGCAAAGACTACATTCATGGGAAGCTTCGGTATGTTTACACGAATAAATATTATTTTTTCGATTCTTCTTGTTTCTCTTCAAATCTTACTCATATTTTTCTTTTATTTATTATTTATTACATTATTAGAATTTAAATCATATATTGTCTATTCAATCTTTAGCATCTCGATATTTCCAATCTTACAATATGTATTTCGTGAAAGCGATTTATTGACCGAAGTAGTTCCTCAATTAACCTATTCGATATTCATGATCCTTATTTGTATACTGGGTATAAGATCACACTGGCGTTTCAGTAAATTATTGAGAGTCACTAAAAATTCTAGTACTGCACGAACCAGCATCGTTTCTAAGCTAACCTATTTTAGAGATATGAATCGTTATTTAACATTAGCTCTTTTCATTGGCTCTATTTCATTGGCTACATTAAGTATTGATGGTCTCACATCTGCGAAATGGTTGAATAGTCATAAATTATCATCCGATCTCTTAATATGTCATTTAAATTTCTCAATTTGGATAGTTTTTGTCACTTTAATCTTAATTTTTTATCCTTCTACAAGCACAACTAATGATCAAATTCAATCAACAACAAAAGCTTCAACTTCTGCCACTGCCTCCTCTTCCTCTTCTTCTTCAAATAAAATATTAATGAAAAATGAAAAATCGTTAAACCCCTCAAAATGGATTCCAAAATCATATACAGCCTCCGAAGAAGATTGTGTTAAATTAAAACATTCGCCAAGTCCCTGGTCATCACAACAATCACGTTCAGCTAACGATGTTGTCAATAGTAGCTACTATATAGATATAAAAGATGATTCAACGGTTGTCAATATCAACGGTAGTGGCAATAATAGTCATAACAATAGTAATAGTAATTATTATATCCATGACAACACTGATATTAATATTAGTAGTAAGCAGTTGAAGAAATGCATTAAACAAATAAGATCAGATTCATTAGACGTTATTTCCCCACCACCAATAACTCCTCCGTCACCTTACAGACCTTATACAGCTAATGAGCCGCTGACGACTTTTAAGTCATCACCATCAGCATCACCTACTTCGCCATCATCACCTTTATTACCACCACCTGTTGCAATACCAACGACTGCTAACACTACTCAATTTAACTTTTACAATTCTAACTCGACAAGTAAAACTAATAAAAATGTCGAAATTTTAAAATATCCTTCTTCTCCTCTAACTAAATCAACTTTTGATATCAATAATAATCATAATAATAATAATAATGAAAAATCTTTTTCAAATGGTGGCAGTATACAAATCCCTCAAAAAGTTTCAACCTTAAAATTACTTTCTCCTCCACCTTTTTATAATAATAATGTTATTAGTAATAGTAGTAGTAATGAAAAATTTTCTGTTCCAACAACAAACATCACGCTATCTCCAGCACCAATGGCACCAAAGAAATCACCAAGAAGACCATCAATTAAAACTAAAACAAATGATAATAATTATATCGCTGAAATAAATGTTAAAGATGATGGTGTTAATAATAATAATAATAATAATAATAATAATAATAATAATAACAACAACAACAACAACGATAATTCTTCAAAAATAATAACAACAACAAGGAAACTTACCATCAAATTTCAGGATGATTTAAAATCAAAACTTCATCATAATCTTACTATTAACACTACTAACATTAATAACACCAATAAAAATAATATTAATAATGGTAATGGCAACAGCAATGATTTTAATCAAAATACAACATCATCAAAAATTGGCGCTACAAAAATTGTTTCTAAAAAACAAAAAACTAAAGTACTTTCAAAACTAATAACTACCGCTACTACAAAGACTTTATCAAGGTCCACGCCAATTGAAGTTCCATCATCATCTAAATCATCATATTCTTCTTCACCATCATCATCATCACCATCACCATCACCAATAATTAAATCATCCTCTAAATCATCATCACCTTCATCATCACCTTCGCCATCATCATCGCCATCGCCAACAATTAAATCATCCTTTAAATCATCATCATCATCTAAATCAAAAAAACCACCATCATCTTCAAAATCACAACAAAAAATAAGTAATGTTAGCAAACCTTACCAACAATCTCCACTTAATCCGAAAAGATCGGATAAACCAGAATCATTAAAAACATCTCTTCCCCCTATCACTATAAGAGCTAGGTCGGGTAGTTCATCAAATGTTATAGAATCAAATAACGTACGGAAAAGTGCAATAAATAGAAATCGATCAAATAGCACAAATACTTTGAATAATAGTAATAGTACTCTGATCGGCGGTGGTACGAGCAGGATATCCGGAAGTGCAAGTAGCACTAAAGGTAATACAAGTAGTAGAGGTGGTGATGGTGTTAAAGGAATAAATACATTTGGAAGAAGTAGATCAAGCAGTAACAGTAGTGCCAGTTCATCAGGAAGTTCAGGCAATGAGAGCAGCAGTAGCAGTAGCAGTAGCAGTAGCAGCAGTTTTGGTGGTAGTGGGAACAATGATGGTAAAATCAGAAAAGGTATATTAAAAAAGAAGGTGATTAAGCCAACAAGAGATACAGTTCTTGGTATAATATAAAAACAATGGTTTTAAAAATTTAAAAGACGATTTTATTTAGATTAATATTCTAAATCTTTTTCTTTTTTGTGATAAATAAATATTCTTGTAGATAATGTATTATTATTTAATTAATAAATATAAATTTGTAAATTATTTTCCTCTTAATACTTTTCCGCCAAGTAAAATGTTTTTTATTATATTGATTATTCCAATTCTATATTATCTATATATATCATTGCCTTTTTATTTGCTTTTTTTATAATAGATGATTTTTCTGCAATTTCTTATTATTATTATTATTAAATATTTGATTTAATGATCAAAATCTTAAAAGTTTTATAACCACAGAAAACATTAAAAATGTTTTTAACTCGTCTATAACGTAACAATGCGACAAAAATTATAAGATGATAATAGCGATGTTGGTGATAATGACGATGACGATGGTTGTGATGGTGATAATGGTAGTCACGGCATTAATAATAGCAGCAGCCATTAACAACGGTGGTGGTGGTGCTATCGCAAGTGCTGCTTCCCTCATATGCACTAGTACCTACATCAATAACACCCACAGGAAGGATTAATCAATGGAGTTTGAAGGCGTTGGTTGATGAAAAGACATATAATGGAGTTACTAAATAATAACTTTTTTCTAGGTGGCGCTTCTCGTTAAAAAGTTAAAGTACAGTTGAATTTTGCCAACGCTACATTCAGCGAATTCATTTCTTTGTTGTAGTGTAGTTATATATGTCGGATAATATCCAACGAGTATCCGATTATTCAGGAATTTTTTATCTTGCCGACGATATTATACCAAGGAAAATAAAGTTACGGCGAATTTTAAAACAGGCCATTTGTCTACTATTACTATTGAAATTCAAAAGACAAACTGGCGCGTTTATTTGACTGTAGAACAACTTTTACTTAGCATGGTAGGTATGCAATATTTATTTATGTAGCGCTAAAAAACAACGCGTCATGTTCGAGCAGTAAGCATAAATAACTTAGTACGTATGCGAGGCTTGTTTTTTTAAATATATTAATAGGCAAAATTATACGGATATCCGTATTAGTATACTACCCAATTATCCGGCCAATTGTCCTAACCCTTTACCTGTAAATTATTATTCCTCCCCCACCATGCTTTACCGTTGGTGCCGGATTTTTAATATTAAAACGCGTCCCCTTTTCACGCCGAATTCATATTGGCTTATCATTGCCAAATAGTGTAAAGCGGATTTCGTCACTCCATATGACACTTCTCCCTATCTTATGGACCAGCTTCGTCGATTAATACACCATTCGAGTTTATTTTGGCTCTGGATTTCGTAGAGATGTGGTTTTAATGTTGCATTTCATGAGTTTAAACCAATTTCATGTAAACTTTGATAAATTGTTGTAACTGAAACATTTAAACCGGTGATTTCATTTACAGATTTTTTTATATCACTAGCAGCAACTCTATTATTGTTAGCAATAATTTCCTTCGAAGCGTTTTTTTCATTGTCACCAAGTGCTTTGGGTCTGTTTACTTATTGATGCTTCAGATTTTCCATAAACTTGAATAGTTCTTTCCACAGTTGCAACTGGAAAACCAAGAGTCTCGCTGGTTTCTTCTCCGGTATGTTTATCTTTGAAAAGACTGATGATTTGGAATTTTTGAGGTGCAGTGAGTTTGCGATTTTAGAAAAAATTGATCAAATTGATCAACAAGCAAGTGTATATTATTTAACTGACCCGGGCGGGCCAACCCTGATTAACACTTAACATCACAACAGAAAGAACAATTAATGTTAATTCATTCCATGATTTTATTCTTCCTAACAGATAGGCAAAAATTCCCAAGCAAGACGATTGTCGTGCTTAAGTTTTGGAAGTTGTCCTTCTTCCTTTAATAGATCTTCATTTTATAAATCTAACAAAAGAATTTTTTTTAGTCCACAAAAATTTTCATTTCGCAACTAATGCACTACAATAATAAATACTTTGATTATGGCTCCAACATGACTTTCATTTGGAAATGGAAATTTAGCAAAACTTTTTTCATCTCACTATTACCCATCCTGTCATCACTACCCATCTTTTCATCATCACTATTATTCAAATTAGGGTTTACTGTAGATTCTAAAATTTCTATTACTTTATAAAATAATTATAATTATAATTATAGTTGGTAATATTTCTATTATTATAAAAATGTCAGCTATTATATATTTAATTGCTTTAAAAAAAACTAACCTTCTAAGCTTGTGTCAATATTTCCTTTGTGTAAACTCTGATTTTTATAATTATAAAAATATTAAACATTCAATTATAAATATTCACATTATTATAATTAAATTAACCCAAGTTGATTCTCCTGGCACAGAAACACAATAATCCAAATGTCTATTTTCAAATAAATTTGATGAATTATTAATAATATCTGCATTGTGAAATTCACTATCAATATCCTCATCATCATCCTATATTAATAAATAAATTGTTATCAAATAAAAATTCTAGAGTAATGGTAATATATAATTATATCAAGAATGATAAAATAGTGGTTTTCATACTTGTTCCTACTGAATATTTGCAGATAAATCAAAAAAAAGAATACGATCATGTATATAACTATTTATATTTATATCATCTTTTGCATTTTCTCACGTCCCTACATATTATTTTTTGCCTTGTTACCATTTTTCATATCCAGAACTATGATTTTGTGTCATGGTATGAAAACGTACTAAAGAACATTGTGGAATTTTTTCTAAATGTGTATTATTCAATGAAGATATCTTTATATACACATATTTCTTTCGTAAATAAAGATTCACGTACTTAACTTGTTTATAATTTTCCTTTGAGGTAAATTTATTTTCAAAATATTTTTGTAATTATTACTTTCAATTACAAGACCAAGATCACACAAAAACAGTGAGTTAATATATCATATATGTTCCTTGTGTCAAATACAGGCTTACCAAGGAAATGTTTAACAACATTTGATGGTTTAGGAATGTACTCTTTTGTCTTTTGTAGTGAACATCTCTATTTGCATTTTATAAAGATTTTCAAAACGCGTAATCAAATCACCTATGATAAGGTAATCGAAATCGAAACAATCGATTTTTATATTGCGAGTAGCTTTTTGATCAATCTTGATTGTTTTATGAGTTTGAGTTGACTTTTTAGCTACATTCTGATTAATTGCAAGCCTTTATATTTAATTAACGAATTTATTTAACAACCATCCCGCATACTATCTCTTCCTTGTACCTAGAAAGCTTCAGCGAATCTCTAAGCATACTTTACGGTACAAATAGATAAAAAATAAATAATAACTGATAAAAATACGAATATAAAACGAAAGAGGTTAGGTCACATGTCTGGAACACGATTGGGTGGCACCTCGATAAATGCGTCTTATTTATCATAATTTAAAAAAAAATTTTTAATTTTTAATTATTATTCTTCGTCAGTTCTTTCAGAAAGACTTTTTTCTGGTGCAGAGGGACAACAGATTGTTTTGTTACGAAACAGATGAAACAAAAAATTTGTTATTATTTTTTTACTACCCATTAAAGAAGGAATAAAAATTTACCGATCACTTTAATTGATATTACTTGAATGATAAATTTTTATAAATGTTATAGTATTTATTAGTTATAATTATAATTGTAATTATTGATAAAAGCTAGTAGTAAATTGATTGCTTTGGGATCTTCAAAGATTCAAGCACAAATGAATATATGTTGGCATTTGAATATCCCCCAAATGGAGGTTACATAACTATTTATCAAAAAGGTTCAAGGATAAGTTTAAATTTTAAATTAAATTTTTTCTTTTTATAAATA
Organism: Entrophospora candida; assembly: GCA_910592215.1. Taxonomy (NCBI): domain Eukaryota; kingdom Fungi; phylum Glomeromycota; class Glomeromycetes; order Entrophosporales; family Entrophosporaceae; genus Entrophospora; species Entrophospora candida. The sequence continues at coordinate 22,740 of CAJVPN010000243.1, forward strand.
ATTAATTTATACATTTTATATAAATTCATTTATGGAAGATTTAACAATTAGTAAATAAAAATGAAAAGTCAAATGAGATCTTTGGAGTAATTCCATATCTGACACCTGAAGTGTTATCAAGTAGGAATATACAAATGAATCAGATATTCGTATAGTCTTGGATGATTATGTAGGAATTCACCACATGTGATCATGGGAGCAAGACCTAAAATCATCAAAGACACTCCTGAATTCTATTTTGATTTGATGAAAAAATGTTGGGATTTAAATCTAAAAAACAGAAAAAAAAAATGAAAATCATTGAATCAGCAGAATAAACATAAAGAGCTCATTAAATCAGAAAAATATCTTTCATAGGAAAAGCATTCGTTTAGATGCATTTTGTATAAGTCATCAGTTAGTGAATTAATTGAGCAGGATACTTCAGGTCAACAACAATCTGCTAAATCAGCAAATTGCAATGTTGGCAATTTAACTGGTTGAAATCTTTTTTTAACTTTTGAACTGTTAATTGGTTAAATAACTGGTTAATCAAGCCTTGGAAGAAGCTTTATTACCAATTTTTGATTCTCATCAAAATACTAAATTATTTATAAGGATGGAAATTTACCAAAGTTCATTCATTCTTATTGGTACTGCTTCTATTCATGAAACTGAAAAATTGTCAGATCCTTTACTTTCTCACTTAGATTGAATTAATGCAGACACCACTCAACCAAAAAATTTTTCTTGGATAATGTTATTAATGATTTTTGGTGCCTTCCACTTTAATCAATTTTGGTTTTGTTGATTTTGCTGCTGGTTACAAAAAAATGTAAGCATGGAATTAAATGAAAATGTAATCGTAAATAAATTTTTGCAAAGTTGATTTGCTAATTAGTAAAAAATGATCAACAATCCTGTCCAATCAAATTCATTAATTCAAAATTTGCTATCATTTTTTATGCGCACAAATTTTGTTGGTAAGAACATTTTTAATCAAAAAATTAATAACAGTAATAACGACACAATAATAATAACGACACAATAATAATAACAACAACGATAAGAAATGCAAGTTCTAGAACAAACAACAGAATCACCGTCTTTTGATTTTTCCTTTGAAGAAAAACAAGGCGATTTGTTTAAGGATGCTCCTTCAACAGATTCATTGGTTCATTGTGTATCTCAAGATTTACGAATGGGTAAAGGTATCGCGACGATGTTTAAGAATCTTTATAGTGGAATAGGTGAATTAAAATCTCAAAATAAGAAAGTTGGCCAAGTTGCTTATCTTTTACGTGAAAATCGTTACATTTATTATATGATTACAAAAATGTATTATTATAACAAGCCAAGAAAACAAGATTTTGAAGCTAGTTTAAAAGAATTGAAAAGTTTATGTGAAAATCAAGGTGTTACTGGTTTAAGTATGCCTAGAATAGGTGCAGGTTTAGATAAATTGGATTTGGATTATGTTATAGAAACTGTTAAAGAAATCTTTAAAGATAGTAATATTAAAATTACAATGTTTTATTTGTAAATAATTGTATATTCAGTGATATAATAAATAATAAAATATTTTATTTTATTTTAATCTTAATTAATCATCTCATATTCAAATATCCAATGTTTACGATTATAATTTTCCATTAACTCAATGTTTTGACCATTTATTTTTGCCATCTAATGATCCCACCCTTTAAAACCAAACTTTCTGACTTGTTTTAACGCTATCCCTTTTGAATAAATTCTAGCACATTTTGGTCAACAAGCTTGAGATAGTGCACAAGTACAAACTAATCATGAAACTATTTATAGTTGATTGATTTAAATTTTGAAAAGGAAAAAACTAAACTTTTTGATTAATTTAATTAATTATCAAGTTAATTATAATCAGAAATCAGATATTCTAAACTGTCATTTATTTTATTAGAAGACTTGTTTACACTATTTGGTAATATTATCACCCCAATATAGATTAAAATCAAAGCTTATAAAAATCACTATATAATCTTGATCTCTAACATCAATAGCCAAATAATCTTTTTCTCAATAAATATTCTTCAATTCATTAGGTTCGATGAATTTGATACTACCAGAAAAAGTAAATGCTTTCTTTATATTTGATATAAAACTTTGAATCTCATATTTTATCCAAGTTTCCCAATTAAATTATAAATATTACATAAACTGGAGATAGACAATCTTTATAAGCCTTCAACATATATGAAGCATTGTCACATAAACAATATGAAATGTTAAATGATGTAACAATGGTGATGACTAGTTGAGATATAGTATTTACTGTCCCATAATTTTTTTTAAGATTAAACTATTTGATGCCAGATTCACAGAAATCCAGTGGTGGTGATTAAATAAACTATTAACATTAATAAATAATTTATAGATCCATTTTCAAAACTTCAATTTCTCTATGGGCATGATACTACTAAAAAGATTATCCAAGCAAACAATCTAGAAAGAATAAAAAAGAATATGCACTTCAAGGGATGTTTGTTTCTGGCCAAATTTGATATTTTATCTGGTGTGAATCATGCAAAATGCCATGTTGTGTTTTTAGTAAAAATATATTGACTAAAAGGAGCAAAAGGATTTGGAAATTCATTTGAACGATGTGATTATAAAAATCACTTTTGGAAACCCATTCTCTCTATGATACTGTATTTGTTAAAGTAGATTTAACATGTGGATTATACATAAAGTCGAAATGGTCAAATTTATTATCATTCAACAGGCTGAACATACAGAAAAATTAATCAAAAGCTTCAAATTGTCATAACTCAGTTGACATCTGGCTGTTTTGGATAAAATAATTACTATCCAAATTCTCTTAATGAGACATAATTCATAAAATTTGAATCATTGATTATTGAGCTTTTTGATTTACCCAATATCTTACAATAACTTGTCATTTAAATGACATTAACAATAGAAATGAAATGTATTTCCATGAAATATATTTTTGGTGCTAGGTGGGAAATAGCAAGCATATGTTTTGCGCATTTCTTTGATCAATGCAATAGTCTATTTATTAAATTTTAAATAAATGAATTTAGCTGTTTGTTGTATTTTTTTTATTATATAAAGAATAATAAAATTCTCTTTCCATCCATCTGGAAAATTCATGTGACAAAAGATCCGAAACTTATATATTCAATTCGTCATATTTTTGTGTAACACGTCAATTTTAGTAGCATAATAAATTTGGTAAACTTGTGCAACCGTTGAAGCTCAAATCCATGACATATCAATGAGATGAAATTGTAACTTTGTAGAGGAAGGTCTTGTCTTGGCTTCAAAAAACACGATTTATTTTGGGGTGTTGCATTTCCATTTTTTGGAGGATTTTAAGGATCTACACGACCAATAAAAAGTTGCGGGACTAAGTGACTTGTAAAAAAATTTTAAGTTCATACGTACGATACGTGTACGAAATCCTAACCATGATCAAGTTTATATATGTATATTAATATATAAAACTTTTTAAGGATTTACTCAAATTTGCTCAAAACATTGGGGTGTGCAACGTTTTAAGAAAATCAAAATTAATTAATGTCATATATTGATTTGGCTATAATAGTATAAAAAAATTTTCTAAATTTATTGATTATTACATAAATAAATAAATTAAATTAAGAAATTTTTTAGAATAATTAATTTACAAAAATTCTTTCGGGCGTCCACCAATCCCGCCAGCTTTATCATAAACAACACCAGCAACTTTATAAGCTAATTCGTCACATTCTTCTTTAGTAGCAGCTTCAGCATAAACTCGCACTACATCTTCTGTCCCTGATGGTCTAAATTTTAAAAGAAAATTATTGTTACCATCATTTTTTTTTTTAATTAATAAATATTGATTTGATAAACAATAATACCTAACAAATGAGCGTCCTTGATTATATTGAGAAACAAGTTGATCAATCAAATTTTGTAAACCGTCTGGTTCAACAAGTTTACGTTCCGAATCAGTTGTTTTAAATATATTACGATCAGAAACCTAAATAAACCATTATTATAAATTATTTGAATTTGTTAAATAATTTATTTTAAAACATGTAATCATACCACAACTTTAATCAATCGATTAGGTAAATCAGTGTATGCTTGATCCCACTGTTTTAAAGACCATTGACGATTAGTCAGAATAGCTTCAACCAATAATAAATCGGATAATGCATCACCAACAGTTTGATTAATTAAATCTGTAAGGGCCTTTAATTTTTCAATTGCTTCGTTTTGTTCTGCAGTTTCTCTAAATTTAAAAAATGATTTAATTAAATCTTATGGTCGTTCATTAATTGCCAATAAATAATCTAATGCTAAAAATACCCTTTAGAAGATTTAATAATATTCATTGCTTTAGAACTAAACAATACTGTTCCATGACCATTAGCTTCAAAATAAACACCACAATCATATTTTTCAGCTTCATGATGTAAATATTTTACACCCGTTGGTACGCATGAAACTGGAACTTTCTAATTAAAAAATTAAGTTGGCGGGTTAAAATAAATGATAAACGAATATTTATTATACATAAAAGTAATACATGCCAACTCTTCCTTTAAGTATACAGTGGAGTTACCATTCGCATATGCAGTCTGGACTACTCCAACATTAATCCCTTGAAGTCCTGCAGTTTTTACAAGTTCCATAATAAAACCTGCAGCCAAACCTGCAATTTTATCACCGTCCAGTAATCGAAAAGTATTATCTAGTAATTAATTGTATTATTATCATCATCATTATTAAGAATAATTTTAAAATTCCTTAAAGATTATGTTAATATATATACCTTCATCAATATAATAAAACACTATACGATCTGCATCACCATCCAGTGACGCAGCACGTTGACCACTTACAAGATCAAATCCTAAAGGAACCCTTTGTCCAGATTTCACAAAATCGGCCCCGCACTTAATTGGGTAAAGTGGATGGTAGAAGAATGAAGGTAAAATACTTTTGTTAATCCATTATGAAAATCCCAGATGTGCAATTATTTTTATTCTATTTATATTTTATTTACCTGATAATTTAATTTTCCTTTTGTTTCAACATCATCATTTTTTATTGAAACGTTTAAAATATCAGCACCAATGTATTTTTCAAGATCTCGAAGCTTTGGTCCTCCAACACCATTTGCTGAATCTACATAAATGGTAGAGGGACGTGGTTTATCTTTCTAAGATAACAATAATGAAATGGTAATTAAGAAATAAACCCTTCAAACGTTATTAATTGAAAATTGAAATGTTGACAGATCAATTAAAACGTTAACTTACAACAATTTTACGAAAAGCATTGGCTAGTTTTTTACAATAACCATCTTCGTTTGGTTCACCATATTCATTATCTGTTCCCAATGTGTTCAAGCAACGTGTTACATAATGAAGTTGTGGCGTAGTTTTAATCCCAAAATCAACGATCTCTGCACCAATTGCCTTCAAACCATCTTCAAGAGCTGCCACTAATGCCAAACCACTTGGTCTAAACAATAAGTAAATTTTTAATTTTGTGAAGCAATTTCATAAATATTTTATAAATAAATAAATATATGTTAACCTTGTATCTCTTGCATATACGACACTTGCTTTTTTTGAATCATCGATCTGATTTTTTTCAATTATTTCTTTGATCGCATTAACCAAATCATCTTCGTTTTGAGCATTGGCTAATTTAGTAGCATAACTTTCCCATGATTGTTCCAACATTTCACCATAAGGGTCAACAAGTTTAACACCATTATCCTTTTTAAAATAAATTTAATGTTTTTTTAAAGATGAAATTAATTAATATACAACTTAGTTATATATGTCATACTTGTTCAGGGTTATGAGAAGCAGTAATCATAATGCCGATAGTTTTTGAATCAAGTTTTTTTGAACGTAAAGCTGCTAAAATTCCCACACGAAAAACAGTTGAATCGAGTAATTCAGCTCTTTAATATGTAAAAAAAAAATAATTACACGATAATCTTAATATTTTATTTATAACGATGATAATAATTAAAAGGAAAACTAAAAGTCATAATAAACATTTTTACTTCATTCGAAAACCTGCTGTTCCATAAGTGTAATTTATATTCTGAGGTTTAGGATGATTAATGGACGCTTCCTTGATTTTGTTATAATCGATAGGATTTGACGACATATTTATTATTGTTGTTGTTAATATTTAATAATAATAAGAAAATTATTAAAGCTATTTTTTTTTTAGTGCATGCATGATCATCAAAATTTTACGATTCATTTTTGCCAAACATAAATAATCCAAAGTACACAATTTATATTACATGGGTTTGATCACCAATAACTTCCTAAAAAAGTCTAATTTAAAAAATTATAATGTGGGCAAAACGACAATTAAAGTGACGAAATTTGCAAAATGCCACCATATACCTATCTAACGTGATTGATATTACAGTCCTGTGATTTTAGGAGTGACATACAGAAAAAATATCCATTATCGAATAATAAAAAGTATTATAATTAGTACACTAATATACGATATTAATATTAATATTAATACATACTAATGCTAATACAGTCAAACCTCCTTTCAACGAATCGGTAACCATGCTTGCGTTATCCTTTTTTTTGTTTAGAGTTTTTAGAAGCGATAATCATTCACCGATTTTTTTTTTTTGAATTCTCTTTTGGAAAAAAAACCTCTTTTTAGGAATCAGAAGTTTTACAAATTTCAACCATTGTAAAGCAATAGTATCACTAAAGCTCTGAATGAATCAATGAAATTCGAACCGACTAGATTCAATTTGATTTGAACTGATTTGAGTATATAATTTGATTCCATGGTACTGATGATCGATACACGTTTTTTAATGGATGATGATGATTGTTGTCGAGACATTTTTAAAGGTTTTTTAATCGTGTAAAAATTTAATAAAAGAAAATTTCATTTTTGATTGCTTGGAATTCGGTGATTTATTAAACAATTTTATTATTGTATTAGTACTCACTATTACTTATATGAACAAATGGTAATTTTGAATAATATTTGGCCTGATAAATAAAAATTCATTAATACCAAAAGAGGTCCATTATAAAATGTATTATTATTATGAATCCTACTTAATTCTTCATCTAATAAATGATTATGATTGATTAAATATACAAAATAATTGATGAAATAATCTTTTTATTTTCAGATGTTTCGTTCTAAAGATTCAGTAGGCCAAATGACTCTAGGTCAGTCCACTATAAGATTTTTGAAAATAGTAATTATTAATAAAACTATAATAATAATAGATATCAACTTTACCTCACGGTTGATCGATGGATACTAATATCAATATATTAATACTAATACCAATACAAGAAATATCCGCGACCGTACAAAAAATTTATTTAACTAAATAAAAAAATCAACAAAAGAAAAAATTAATGTATAAATAAATTCTTTTAAATTAAAATTAAAATTATTTAATATAAATTATTTAGTTATTGTCCTACTTCATAATAGACGAATTAATATTATATTAATACAGTCGTACCTGTCTATTTGAATAAGATAGCCTGGTCCCATATTAGGACCTATGAACTGTTTGCATAACGTGAACGTGCAAAAACAGTTCTGATTCTATTATATCCCACAAACGTATATATATGTAAATTAATTTTTATTTTATAAATTATTTTCAAAAAAATAATCTAGAGTACTTTGTTCCAAGGAATCATTATAAATTTTTCATTGTATTTTTTACACTAGTTAATTTTTTAATCTCATCTGGACAGTCTTTATGTTGCTGCAACAAGCAAGTCATAACTTTTTCTAAAGCTTCTAATCCTTCCTTAATAGGAATAGCAGGTAACTCACTTTCTTCATCACTATCTTCTTCCTCATTCTGATTTTCATCATTGTTTTCCTCCTGAACTAAACAAATAATTGATGCATCATCTAAAGGCTCTTCTGTTTCACTTTCTTCAACAGGGTTTAAAAAATTTTCTGTTGTAATAGGATTTCTATATCTATAAAATAATAATAGCATTAACATCAAGAATAATAAAAAACCATATTTTAAATACTTGCCTTAAGGCCACAACACCCCTCTCTACGACAGCAACTAATTCATTCTCACTTTCTTGCTCTATTTCTTCTTCATTACTAAAATCAATAATACCTGTATGTCTCCAACAATTAACAATGGTATTGACTGTAACACCATTTGTCCAAGCAAACTTAATGAATTTTATAGCCTCTAAAACATTAAGTTTAGAGGTATCATGTGGATTGTCCTCAACCTTTTTAAGAAGATAATGAACAAATTTATGAAGATAATGTTTTTTGAAAGAGGCAATGATTCCAGCATCACAAGGTTGAAGCCTTGATGTGCAATTAGGTGGTAAGAACTTAACCTGTGTATTTTGCAATTCCCTTCCTCTAACTATATGACAGGGTGCATTGTCAAGTAGCAATAACACTCTTCTACCATTCATTCTTTCATCAAATTGTTTTAACCATCTACAGTTAAAGCATTTTATAAATAGTAATTCATAAAGCAAACTATCAATTGTGAATATATACTACTTACTCTTGAAACAAAACTGCTGTCATGCATGTTTTGCCATTTGCTCTATAGACAACTCCAAGACTATTCATATTGATTTTTCCTATACATTGGGGTTTTAAGGATTTTCCAATAATAAGTGGTTCTAGTTTATCAGTTCCATCAGCATTACAGCAAAGTACAACAGTCAAATGTTGTTTATCCTTTTTTTTACCCTCAAGTTGTTTGGTTGCTAAAGTTTTATCAGGTTCAAGTCTATGGTCATTAAATTTCATTAGAATTTATTAATATTTTAAGTATGTATAGTTTAATATTATACTTGCCAAAAGAACAATCCAGTTTCATCCATGTTATATACATCTTCAGATTTAAAGGTGCTGATGACTGTTTTCAGATTGGGAAGGGCATTTTCAATTGCACTAATATCAGCCGAACCACTTTCTCCATGTAATTGATATCTTTTCAAATTGTTTCTACAAGTGTGATAATTTGTTATTGATAAGGTTAATAATCTTAGTTCAATATAATACAGAAACATACCTATTCTTAAAGCTTTGAAACCACCCAGTGGAAAATGACAATGTATCATCAGGTATATTAAGCATTTTTGCAAATGTTTTAGCTTTTTCAATTAAAATTAGATCTGTTAAATGAATGTGACCTTGTGAATGCAAACACCATTCTTGGAGTGCATGTTCAAGTTCAGGCTACTTCACACTACAGTCTACTCTCTCTATAACGACCCTCTCTATAACGACCACTAAGTAAAATTTCTCTATAACGAACTTCCCTTTTGTCCCCGTTTCAATTTTTTATAATTAATTTCTCTCTCTATAACGACCATCTTAATAAACTCTCTCTATAACGACCAAAAGCAGAGAAATTACATATAGGGACAGAGGGTTCGTTATAGAGAGAGTGAACTGTACACGGTTTTTTTTGCTGTGGGTTTGCTTCATTGTTTAAATACTCAGATGAACGTTTTAATGTTCAAGAGATAGTTGCTTGATCAACCTTTGCACCAGGTTCTTGTTCACACCAAGCAGTTAATTCTTTTTGAGTGATTGTTGGAACATTTTGCTTTTTTAAACAAATTTGATGGTTTAAAGTAACCTTTTTCATTGTTAGTAATGTGATGATGACAATATCTATGTGAATAAATTTAACACTTTATAATTATAAAAATTATTCTAAATGTCAATATCACGAATGATTGTGACGCGTGTTCATTTATAATTTATTCCACGTGACTTTACATTAGATAAACACGTGATAACGTGAATATGCATATTCTGTCTATTTATGGCAAGCCAAAATGGACAAAAGGTCGTTTGAATTAAACGCTAGAAATTTTCGATGCAGCGTTAAAAAAACGGTACACTCCGTTTTTTTTAATGCTACACTACGTTTCTTAAAAAATGCTACACATCATTTCTTAAAAAATGCTACACATCATTTCTTAAAAATGCTACACGTCGTTTCTTAAAAATGCTACACGTCGTTTCTTAAAAATGCTACACGTCGTTTCTTTAAAATGCTACACGTCGTTTCTTAAAAATGCTACACACGTTTTTTATGCTATTACTTAACATCATTTTTATCACATCATATAAATATCAATGCTTTCTCCTTTTTAGATTTTTTTCATATTTGTTGTTATATTTTGTGTACATCATACATATCTTATCTTATATACATAATTAATCATCTAAAAATAAAATATACTCAAAATTTTTTATTAACATCAATATTAAAATATTTAATATTTTCGGATCAATAATAATTAAAATTAAAATAAGCCAATTTAATTTTGAACTAATATTCTTGGACTAAATGGAAACATATGGAGGTTGTCACCAAATATGCGATAATGGGACACCTTGTAGATGTCAACGGTATTGCAAGAAACTTGAAAATCCGCCAACTAATCAGGATTATCTTTGTCGTGCATGTGGTCACGATCAAGGTTACCACAGTAATAATGTTCAACCAATTACAAATGATTTAAACGATTTAAATGATAGTAATAGCCATCCAAATTATTCCGAGTCAACAAGAAATACTTTAAATAATATTTTTAGACCAACCAATAGATTTACACCAGCACCTAGATTTAGTCCAGTTGAATCATTTTCTAGATACATTCCAAATAAAAATAAAAGAAAGAAAAAAAATACATATGACTATGAAAACAACAATAACAACAATAATGAATTAGACTTATTATTTACATTCCTGATGTCATTACAAATAATGGGGTTGTCCTTCCAAAATCCAATCATAAGATGTAAATTTCGAATTATTAAAAATATTATCTTTTATATATGTTGTGCATGGAAATGAATTGGAATTTAAATTCACAAATATATTAGCCAATTATATTGATAATTAAATTTATTTATTGTAGCTACTCGCAACTGGTATCTCAAGGTTTGGTGAAGGAGGTTAGATTTAATGAAATGAGTTCTTATTCTGTTTGCACAAAAATAGAAAGAGAATTTCCAATTTTGAAAGATAGACCATGGACAGTATGTCGTCCAGGTTCAAGTATTATGCTTTATCCAGCAGAAAAAAATCAAGAAGAAGGTTATTCTTTAGCAGTGATAAATAGGTATGATATATTTGATTTGCTTTATTATTATTTTTTTTTTTACAATTTCTAATTTATTTTTTATCATATGAAATGGTTTTATGACATAAAGAATTGCTGGACCACAAAAAAAATTATACATTGCACCCAAAGAATCAAGATTGGACTTAAATAGCCTCACTTCAAATCAATTATTTGAGCCAAATCTAAATTTCAATTTGCCATCTTTATGTTTTGATACATTAACAACAACACCTTCATCAACAACATCAACAACAACACCTCCACCAACATTCACATTCACACCTTCATTAACACCATCAATTTCTTTGCTTCCTGTGATTCCTACAAATACATCATCTACAACTACATCTTCATCATTAAATACTATCTCATCATCAATTGACAGGGTTCCAAGTCAATTTCCTTCAAATTTCTCAAATAATGATAGTCTACCTCAAGAAAACCCAATTAACTTGCTAGCAGATAATCCAACAAGTGATTATTGTTCTATCATTTCAACCATAAATAAAATAAAAATTGCTTTGCTCTCAAAGCATAAAATCCATTTCAGCAAAAAAACTAATATTTATATTAGTGATTCAGACAACATCATGGATGAGCTATACAATTGGGTTTCTAATGCTAAAATTGAAGAGTTGTTAGCAATACCAGTAATTTGTTTGGTAAATGAAAGGTAAATAAATAGCCTTGCAAAAAATCATCAATGATTAAAATATCTCATTTCAAAGAATAATCATTATATTCCTAATTTTTCCTCATTAAATCTAGTGCAATAGATAGTGGGGGTGTCTTTCAAGATATGATTCAATCTTTTTGGAATTCGTTTTTCCTATCAAAGCAGTTTGAAAAGTTATTAAATTCTGGCAATATTTTTGAAGAATTTGAAGAAAACAAATATTTTTTGATTGCACCTAACACTACTTTGTTAAATGTTTATCAAAGCTATAAAATTATTGGAAAATGCCTCTTTTGGACTTTGATAAATAATGGGCCATGGCCACATTTTCTTCATCCTCTTCACATCCACTATGCTTTCAAATTACCAATCAAATACTCAGAAGTTATTTTGGAATCATCATTTACTGTGAACAAACTGATAAATGAACTTTCATCTATCAATGAATTAGATTATCAACAATCAAAGAGAAATTCTGAAAGATTAGTTGAATGGGCATTGCAAAGAAATATTGCAGTAAGTATAATATTAATTGAAATATACAAAACGAAAAACGCCATATAATGATGCCTGGGAATGAAGATGAATCAGTTAAAAAAAT
>CAJVPN010000244.1:0-35039 GCA_910592215.1 Entrophospora candida
AATCAACAAATGGCATGGGTTAAAATTTTGTGTTCCCTCCTGTTAATTTTTGTGTTCCCAGAACGGTCTCTCCTGTTGCTGCTTATTGAAACGTGATTATCTTACCTAAAAAGTAAATTTTATTACCTTTTTGGGAAAGATAATCAAAGCTTCCTAATGAATATTCATTATATTGAAAGGTGCTCTCTAAGTAGAACCACGGCCATTAAAAAAATGGAATTATATTTTCTTAAACGTCTTAAAAATTGGAGCAAATCATTATTATAAATAATCATTTTTGCTTTTACAATAAATTTTGAAAGAACTATTATAGTTATATAATGTTGGGATTTCCAACCATAAAGTATCTAAAAATGGTATGATGTCATTATCAAATTTTATTATACTATTACTTGGTAAAGATTTAATGACAATTTAAAGCACACACTGAAATATTTGATAATTCATTAGCATGGACATAAAGTTGATTTAATTTGGTGGAAAGGGAGCTTTGAATACATGATTGACAAAACGACCATCCTTTTTCAAAAAAGTGAACAAGGAAGTTGCAAATATAGATGAAGATGATAACGTTATTATGTCCTATCCCTGGCACTGAAAACCCATCATATTTAAATTTTTTTTATTAAACTTCAAAATAGATCACCTGATATTAAATATACACCATCTACAGTAAAGTAGGCCTACTTAAGCCTATTAATGAAAATGTTTTACATATTCACAAAAACAACTTACGAGTGCTCTACTTGCAAATCTAGTAACCCTTTATCTTATAAATACAAACCAGTCCATTCCTATCCTGCTCTCAACCAAACATTTTTTCGTTGTGTTTTTAATGCTATCACAGCCATAAACAAAAGGCAATTAAATATACCATGTGTTACTGCTGATTTAAAAATTTTTGCCGTGACTTTCTGTGTATTCCTTGTTGTTCAGCGGAAAGGAATGAATGGATAGATTCAAGGTTTGTTATCCATTAATGTTCCCGCAATCCAAAAAAGGAAGCAAAGTGGTCGCAAAGGCATTATCAAAACGTTGCAACCGGTATCCTTATTATCCATGCATCATTTATCTATTTAGTTATTTTCATGAATAAATTTCTAATAAATAATTCTGTCATTAAATCCAATACTTATCTTGCTCAACCTATCACATCAACAGCTGACAAATTACAAAAGTCATGTCACAACAAATATTAAAAGCAGAATCAACAAATGAATTCAACATAAATTGACTTGGATACCATTTTCAAAGAAAAATCTTGCAACGTCAGCAAACCACTTTTATAAAATTCTTTACAGTGGTTCAGGGTTTTCACTTCTATCATTCTTTTTTAATATCAAAGATCTTTCACTTTTTGACATTGCTTCTGCTAGATTTATTTATATATTGCAAAAAGCAAGAAATCTCTTGAGAACCTTGTCACTAGGAAACAAAGAAGTAGGGGGGAATATCTCCCTCTTTATTTAACATATCAAAAAATTCTCATACCACATTCATTCCAACAAAGAAACATAAACATACTAGAAATAGAACATTTACATATTATATACAAATTGATGGTGTGTGTGCTTCTGTCCACATACAAAGGCCAAAAAAAATCGGTGAAGGGGATGATGACGATGAGTATGAAAATTAGATTTATTTGTTGCTGTAGATCAATAAAGTAAGTGCAAAAGAATATAACGAGATGGCTGGGTTTAAGAAGGCAGGAGAAAAAAGAGAAGTCTGGATGAATAAAATAAATACATACAAGCCATTGTCAGAGGTAGTCATTTTTGTTTTTTTTTTTTTTTTTAAATTAATAATTAATTAAATGTTATATGTGCTATTACATTTCAGGTTTACCAACACCTCTGTTTCTTCAATTCGTGGTTTCCAAGTATAGTACCTCTCTGAAACACCTTTTATATGGATAATTTACTTGACTCTTATAAGGAAAAACGTTGGAAAAGGTTAAGATGATCAAACTATATTGGCAAACAAAAAGTGATGGATAAAATGTGTAGAAGGATTACCAATAATAGAGAAAACTGTTGAATAAATATTACCTATTTTTATGATACTAATTTATGTGATTTAGTAAGTCAATTTTATTTTTTCGTTTTATAATCACAGCCACGCTTCATTATCATCAAGTTCCTAAATGATATGCTTGCTGGTCCAGTAAAGTAGCTATGCGGGAGTTAAGGGGAAGATGTAAGTAAAAATTATCGATGAATTTAGTTAGGACTAGCAGAATATGTTCCAAGTGTGAAGGGTTATTTAATAAAATTCAACGGTTTTAGATGCTCAAGACATGTAGACACATATATGTGCCAGACCCTCTGGAATCGTGATGTTAAGGGACATATTTTTGTATATACATGACTTAGTTTTCAGGAGGTGGGGGGCTTAAATTGTGTACGTGATTGTGGCTGGAAAATCTAGCTGGCGCAGCAGCAATAAGGTTTTCTTCTCGTCACAGTCCGATTTAGCGTAACAAATTTGTTAGAATCAACTAAAAATCTCAATAATAATAAATTTTAAAAATCGCGCGTATTTTTAAAGTTCTTTGCAGTCGTTCTTTTTTTTCCTTTATTTAGAATCTTGATTACGCTTTTACCATAACATCTTGAAAGTAAAAAAAAATGTCTGAAAATACTCATTTATCGGGTGAAGAAATTGAAGATTTTAAAGAACAAGATCGTTTTCTTCCAATAGCAAATGTAGCACGTATAATGAAAAAAGCTTTACCAGACAATGCAAAGATTGCAAAAGAAGCCAAAGAATGTGTTCAAGAGTGTGTTTCAGAATTCATTTCCTTCATAACGAGTGAATATCCTTTTATTTATCAAAAAAGATATTTCAGGAATGAAAATTTATATATTCATGTGTGCGTATATACACATAAATCACATAGCTACGAATATTAGACTTACATTAATTTAGAAAATTTCTTTTTAAACAGCAAGTGATCGTTGTCAACAAGAAAAAAGAAAGACAATTAATGGAGAAGATATTTTGTGGGCTATGCAATCTCTAGGTTTCGAAAATTATGCAGAGGCTTTGAAGATTTATTTAGCAAAATATAGAGAAGTTAGTTTTAATATATATATATTATTATTATGATAGAACTATTGAGATTATATTTTATGCACTAATATATATACATATTATTTTGATTGATGAAGACAACAAAAATTGAAAGATCTTCAACTACAAAAGATAAAGATGAATCAACAGATGATTATGGTCAGAAACAACAATTTTTTAATGGTAATTTTACATATTTTATGATTCATTACAAAATTCAGAGAATAATAATTAATTTTCTTTCTTTAGTACCAGAAAATTTTATCCAAGATAATCATCAAAGTTAAACAATTTTAACCATATATAATATTAAAACTATATAAATATAAATTTTAGAATAAAAACTATTTTTTTTTACAGGAAAAATTTTTTAAAAGACTAAATAATGATAATGATAAAAGTAATGGTGATAATTATAAATTAGCACACTTATTCTTTCTTTAAACAGAATTACAACTTTGATTACTAGATCTAAGGTACAATAATAAATATTCCTCTTCTCTAAATTCCTTCCTTATCACTTTCACAATTGCTAAAAAAGCTTTTGTAATTGGTAACAATAAAAAATAAGTTAGAAATCAATATAATATTCCAGTAGAACTTTCTTTAATATTTTACCGTGAAAAATAACTTATTGATAAAAAACCAAAGAGAATCTTTTAAATTCTTATTGAATGATCCGCATATTTCTTCTGACAGATTCTCTCTCTCAACTTTTACATTGATATGAACTGTTAGTGCTATTTGTTTTTCCATACTTTCTGTGTTCTAGCTAAATCTATAATTGTCTCCACTCATTGTGAATATATATCATCAATATACTTGGTCCAAAGAAATTTTTTGTGTTGTTATATACCTGCTGCAATATAACGAAGTATAGAAAAAACTAGTTTCTGTCCTTGTCTTTTATTTTTATTCATTGCCTATATACTACTGTGGTCCAAAACCGCCCGTTCTTTGCAAATACTCTATTAAATGCATTGTCCTTTGATCGATAGTATGCTTCTTGTGATCTTGATATTAATCCACAAATACTTATATATAAAACGGTACAGTAATGTTTTTGAATTAAATGTTTTTTCTAACGAAGCTTTAAATTTTAATACGTTCTTACGATTTATAAATTTTGTATATAACAATGAAGAGAGAGAATGATTATTGTTGGATGGATGATGGATCTTTGATGGAGATTACTTTTGAATTTTTTTTGATCTATATTTAATTCACATTAATATAAATAGTCCGCTTCCTGAAACATATTATTATTGATTTCTTCCTCAAATGTAAAAAAGATTTAATTTCTGGGATGGGAACTCATAAACTGTGTAAAAAAGACTGTGCCCAAGGCAACGAGACGACTCTTTAAAAGACCAGCTTTTGGGCCGTTGATTAAACCAAACCAACACTTATGGTTTAAACCATATTTCCCCTTTCATCAGATGGATGGCATATGGAAGTGTTATAAACCTTTTTCATCTTCGGCTTTTGTCTTTTTCTAAAAATGAGTATGTAGCTTCTTTTTAAAAACTTTGTTTAGTAGCAGTTAATAAAAAGTAAACGGGTTCTTGATGCCTCTTCTGGTATTGAAGAAACAACGATGATTGAAAATTATAAATCAAAATATTGCTAAGATATTAAATTAAGTGAAATATATGAATTAAAAAAATATGACTGTTATCTCGCCGTAAATTTATCTTGACGAGTTCTACTCATGTATCCTTGAAATTAAGTTCTGTCGATACATGCTCTGGATCCATCAAAAATTCGCAAACGGCTATATAAACACCACCATATAGTTTTGCACCCAGAGTTAATCACAAGACACGATCAAAACAGTGGTTTTTAGAAACATCCAAATTAAACTGCAAGGCGAATATTGACCTGGTCACATATCATTTCCGCTAATATTTGCAACAAGAGCCTCACGACATTGGAGCTCATACCATACCCGAGGCGCCTTATTGTAGGCTGTCTACATAGGAGTTGTACTTGGTGTTTTTTTTTTTAAAAAATCACCATTATAATAGGATACTTGTTTGTTGTCCTGCTGAGAAGATCTCATCAACTCATATTGAGTTCTTAAAGATTAGATTGTTTTTATTCCTTCTG
Source organism: Entrophospora candida (assembly GCA_910592215.1). NCBI lineage: Eukaryota > Fungi > Glomeromycota > Glomeromycetes > Entrophosporales > Entrophosporaceae > Entrophospora > Entrophospora candida. The sequence continues at coordinate 5,185 of CAJVPN010000244.1, forward strand.
CAAAACGTAATTCTTAAACCTAAGATCTCTCTCTATCAACGATGTTAGCAAACCATGAGAAGCAGGAATAGACCAATACTTGATAAAAAAATCATGTAAAGCATTTTGAAATTTAACATAATTTAACATCTATTGTAGTCAGAAGCTTCAACTAGACACTTCATTGCCATTCGCTTCTGGATTAGTTTCATATACTAGATAAAAACTTTATTTAACTGTTTACCAACTTTCTTTTTTTTATCAGGATCTTTATATGACAATAAACAAGTACTCACTGCAGATCACAGACAGAAAATTTATTATCACAATTCATTTTTGCATATTAAGTAACATTTGTTTTTCATAATAATATTCAAGTTTCATAACTGTTACAAGCTTTAAAAACCAGGCTGATAACTTTTAACACGTGATATAAAATAAAATGCAAACCTCAAAAATGGATAGCATTGTAAAAATAGTTTTTTTTGATTTATTGTTTTCTCTTTAAAATAGCAGAATTAAGTTATCATTGTATCCAAATCTAGTGCAAGAAAATAAATAACAAATTATTATTATTTTATTCAAAAATTTTTTTTATTGTTGTTTCTTGTTATTATAATTAATAAATCATTTACTTGAAATAATTTCATTATTAATTAATGTCTCATTGGCTGTGGCATGATAGTAGCTTTGGTGATTTCAACTCTTTAAAAAAAAACAACAAAAGATTAATAATTTAATAAACATAATCTTAAAATTAATATTATCAAATATTAACTTTAATTGTTTGGAAAAATCATCTTCGATATCCTCATCATCCCAATTATCCTCCCATAAATGAGTTTCTTGATCTTCTTCTGTTTCATTCCAATCTATTAAATAAAAAATATGTTACTTAATTTACTAATTGTTAAGAATGTTGTATAAATGATATTTATTAACTACCTTCAGCATTGAATTCTTCAAATTCGTCATCTTCTAAAGCACCAAGTTGTGTTATTGACGATCCATTCTGTGTTTTCAACTGTTGTTCTTTTTTATTACTCTCGCCTTTATTATCATTATTATTATTTTGCTTACTTGAAGAAGAAGAGGAACCCTGATTTGAAGACATTAAGAAAAGATTTATTTATAATAATGATATGGAAAAATTAAGGAGGTATTTTTTTTAATTACAGTCACGTGATTATTGAAGTACAAGACCAACACTTGAGAATTCTGCGATGAGAATTGGATTGTTCTTATTGAAATATGGTATTATGAAAATCTACATATAGTCATTCCAAGTATTTTTTGAGAATTGATTAGATAAGTTGTCCTGTTTCTATTTGAATTTTTTTGTGTGATGTGGCGTGGATAAATAATGAATCACTGACAAAACTCGCTTTGTTTTACGTCAAACATCTACAGTCTAAGAATCGAATTCCAATCACATAAGGTGACTTTGACATAATTGTTGGAGTTATGGACCTTGCAGAGAAACAACTAGAAAAATCATTAATATATAACTTGAGGATCTATTACCCTCCCTCACACTAAATTAATTATCACAAACACGATCCCATGATCCTACCATAAAAATTATTTTATTTTCATAAAGTATCAACTAAATTACACAAATAGTATTCCTTAACACAAATATCTTCTCATCCATCACCAATTTTTATTACACATATATAATAGATTATCACAAGCTACAAAATAATATAATCATCACGTAACTTCTCAACCACCTATGTTTGTCTTTCTAATCGAAGACTTCAATACATATAATAAAAAATTATTGCTAAACGGAACTGCTACTTGTTTACTGAAATATTTATGAAGGTCTAACTGTATTTGCCGGCTAAGGAATTTTAAACGGCTTAGCAGGCAGAACATGCTTTGTTACATTATTAGCTCCGCTTCCCTTGAAGGTCAATACAATTTATATCGTTCGTTATGTACACTAGTTTTATCATAGTATCGGAAATGCTACATAAATCACGTCAGGGGTATAGGATACACCAAAAGATTTTTTGCGCATGTAAATCTACTGCTCACATCACATGATACTATCTATGTAATGAGGGATGGTTGACATCTACTTAAACAACTTCCTCCAAAAAAAGGATATGAATTGGGCGTATACAAATTTAGAAAATCATAAAACAAACAATTGACAAATCACGGGACGATGCGATTATTATGCTTAGCAGAACCTGCGAATAATTCAGCCAAAAATATAGGATTTATAATTTTGGAAGGATTAAAATCATTACCTACTTTAAAATTATACCACGTGCAAATAAATTATTATGCTCAGAACAAGCATTCTGCACAAATTTTTAGACACTGGTGGTGAGGAGTTTTGCCTATCTGTTAGGAAAAATCCATGGGATGGATTAATAATATTTATATCCCCCATTATTTACATCCCATCCTTGATTAAATCCCACTGATGGAGCTGTGACGGATTTCCCTGTATTGTTTTTGATATAAACTTTACCTCACTTATACCCAACTTTTTTAGTGGAAACTTGGTTGATTTTTTTTCTAATTAAAGAAATTATTCTGTTTTTTTTTTAGTAGCAACTTGGTTAATTTCTTTGACAATAAAAAACTAATTAGAATTATTCTTTTTTTAGTGGAACTTAATTTGATTATGTATAATGGATGAAAAAAAAAATAGATAAAATAAAACTCTTTGTTATTTGCTATTAAATTGTTGATATCTATTTGGCAAATTGACTGTATCATAAATTTATATTTTTAATATCAATCAGTAACTGTTTTTAGATTATTTAAAACTATTACATACAGATAAATACCTCATCTTCCACTCCCATCATTACCACTGTAACAACCGCTGTAACAACTGACAACTCCTTCCAACAACATATCATAAATATAATCTCCGAAAAAAAAAAGTCCATAAACTATGATATTGATCCATTACCAAAAAAATGTCACAAAAATAATGCAATTGAAACATTAATATTAATAATGGTAGACATTTAATAGAGTCTCCTACTTATTTCATATTGTTATTTTGGTGAAGAAGCTTTCTTGCAAAATATGAAGATTAGTAGGGGCATATAAGTTTGGGTTAGTGGAATGGTGGTGAAAATTATTAGTATAGATCTGCTGATTGGAGTGGCTCTACAACAAGAAGTAGACCATAGGAAAGAAGAACATGAATCAATTAAACACTCACCTTCACAATAATATTAATTAAAATAATACTATAATTCCAAATATAATATTAACAATAATGTTTAATAATAAAAATGATGCGGTATCACCTATATTTGTTCATAACAGATCAAGTGAATGGTTATAATTTTCTATCCTGTATTTATAGCTAATTTATTTCTTTTATTTATGATTAAATCATGTAAAAAATACATTATTTGCGTTTAATATCTAAATAACCAACAAACAAAGAAACAAAGATGTTACCATCACCATTGTTACAAAAAAAAACTTGTAAATGATTTTGATATTTTAATATCTATTTAATATGAAAGTAAGTGGTTTTGCTATTTCATTTATTTATTTATTAATATTTGTTTTTCATACAATTGAAAATTGAATCTTTTAGATCATTGTTGTTATTGCTTAGTTACATGATGGCAATTGTAAGATATTATTTATTATTTTGTAATAATATTATGCCAAAGGACTAATCATTCTAAAAAAAAATAATAAAATTTCCATTTTATTAAATAAAAAATTTTATTTTGATTTATTTTAATGAAAAAAAAAAATATCAATTTACCTGATTAAAGAAGGTCTTGGATTACTTCTTGTAAATCCTAATTGTTATTAAATTATTAGATGAATTATTAAACTAATTATAATATTAATATAGAATAATGATTAATTTACCAAGATAAAGTATGAATGGAATAAAGCTCCAATGAAAAATAGTTTTTGTAATATCAAGTATTTTGACAATTTTCTCCTAATTAAAAAAAAAAAAGAAAATTTAATGGATTTATTACATCTTCTTTCTTTCCGAGCATTCATAAAATGTATGCAAAATAAAACCTTGGTTTCTTCTCTCATTTTCAAAAAAAAATAAATTTTAAAATTTGGCCGTGTGGCGCAAAAATGTAAACATTTGTACTACCAAAAATTTTTTGGCCACCAAAAGTGAGAAAATCGAGATTTGTGTTCATCACATTCTCTCTCTATAGATTAGTAAAATCATCTCTTTTTTAAGTGGTATTTTTTGTGAAAAGTCCTGCCAAGTTTCTGCTCCAAATACTCAATTACCATCTCTTTATTTTCCATGTTCCTTTGCCACCATGAGTTCATCATCATGATTATACCAACAGTTCTTTTAATTAATCAATATTCACCATATGCCAAGCTTAAAATTTTATTTTTAATTTGGCCTTGACTTAGTTGTTCTGCTTTTATCTGGGTTAATTCAATTTGTTTTTCTTCAGCTGGCTGATATTTGGGCTTTTTCTATTCTAAAAATGTTGATTTCTTTTTAGTTATTTCAGGCTTCTTTCTTTAACTTTGTTTTGTAACTCTGAATAAACTGTTTACTGTTTTTTTTCTTCTCTTAGGAGGTTAATTGATTTTATACATGTGATAGAAATAGATTGATCACTTGACTCAACCAGGTTACATATATTTGTGGAAAACAAGGCAGTTTCAAACAGGAATTTAAATTTTAATTATAGTTATTAATGTTACCTCAAATTGTTATTGTATGGAGAAATAGTATAGACCTTTTGAGTGAGAAAGAATGGAAGAAATATCTTGAAAATTATGATGTGTTTGTAATGACTACACACCTATCTTAATTATTATTATTAAACCTTTAAGCCATTAGAAATTATCAGTACAAGTTAATCCTAGTAGCCATGCTATAGGAATGTTTCCTTTATAATTTATATGGCTAGCATCTAAAATATATTGTTTAATATCATTAAATTTATCAAATAATTCAAATGAGAGAAAGTGTGATCTGTGCCATATTCTGAAAAAAAATTACATAATTCACAGAATATTTCTGTTAATTGTCATAATAATGTTTTATCTTTTGATTCTGTATTAAATTGTAAAAAAATACCTGACAGAGAAGTAAAAACTGTATATCCAGGTATTAATGGTACCCAAACCTTTCCTTTGCAATCAAGATCAGTTGGAACTGATTGATGGCCTGGCAATAAAGTTAAATACCTTTCCTGTTCATTCACAAAAATTGTCCTTTCTGATTAACAATATTTTTTCTATTCAGAATTTCATCTAGAAGCTCTTGAATCCAATTAATTTCAACTATAGGTGCTGCCCAAATTAAAAATCAAGGAAATTTATTTACATAAGTTTATGGCAGGCCCCATAATATTATGCAAAAAATTATGCAATTATTACATTGAGTGTAAATATTACATAATTTTTTATTACAATGGGGAAAATTTCCTGATGTATTGATGTACAAAGTAGTTTGGGATTTGGGAATTCTTTGACAGGCTGGCCCAAATTTACTTTGTACATTTGGGATTTGGGCAGCATGTATAATTTCAACACATTCCTATTTTTAAAATAAGTACAACAAAATATGTCTTCATTTTCTCTTTGTATTCATATAAAAGCTATGTTTTTACTATGTCTTTTGCGTTGCAGGGAATTATGTGGACAAGCAACTCCAAAAAAAATTTTATTTTATAAAACTTTCCCAGAAGGGAAAATTTTTCACTCTAGTATGAAAAATTTATTTAATAAATCAAATGAATAAATTCTGATTAGTTAAAGACATTTAGTAGTCACAAGTTTGGTGCAATATTGTTCATTATATTATTCATTGGTTGTATGCACTTTAAAAAACTCAGTTATGCGCATTATGAATTATGCAATTTTGCCCATAGTAACTTCATAATCTTGTGTTCTTGTAGGTGTAGTTTCCATATCAATTATATTACTATTGTTAATAATATCACTTTTGTTATTATTTTCTACATCTTGCTTATTATTTTTTATAGTAGCGAATTTTGTAACTTTTGGTTTTTTGAATTGTAGTATCACCAACATCAGAGAGCAAAAATGGATTAGTATTATTATTATTTAAAAAAAAATTATCACTAAAATCTTCTTTTCTAAGAATGGTTGGCGTTTTATAAATATCATCATTATCCATCTTTCATGTATATTTTCAAAAAGAATAATAAAAAGGAATGAAAAAAACGCGTAATTGTTTCTAATTTGGTAAATGACACCCCCGTTTTTGTTAGTTACACGCATTAATATTATGCAAGGTATCATATTAATAATAACTAGCAATTGGCAATAGCAGGCGACTACCATTATCGTAGCACATATAAAAAGAATTTTTTTTATCGCTATTATTATTATTACTGTCTATTCACTATCTTCGTTGATTCTGGTATCTTTACTTTCGTTTTCATGGAAGCAACCTGCTCTATGTTTTTTATATATCTAGAAAAACATCATCATATTACTTTATTATCGACTGATATTTTTGTCTAGGGAATGTGTTTGTAATTTTGTATATAATAACACTATTATAATTGTACATATCAATTAAATTCTAATAATAAACAAAATAACAATACATTATGAAAGTTCAATGGAAAGTAATAAAGGGTTTTCCAACAAGTTCCTCCATGTTTCTGAAAATCTAGCAATGGTTGCTCCATCAATTACTCGATGATCAGCACTAAAACTTACCGTCAAAACATTTTTAGCAACCAATTTCTCATAAATGCCACCACTAGATCCATCTCTAATATTCTCATATCTAGGCAACTTTTGTATTTTACCAATTGCAACAATACATACTTCAGATGAAACTATGACAGGCGAAAGATATGTTCCTCCAATAATACCAATATTTGATAATGTTATTGTACCATTCTGAAAGTCTGTTGGACGGATTGAATTAGTTTTACCAGCTTCTTGTAACCTCTTCAATTCGTTGGCTATATCCAGTATAGATTTTCCTTGGACATTTTTAATATTTGGCACTAAAAGTCCTCCCGGGGTATCCATTGCAACACCTATATTATGTGAACTACGATATTTAAGTTTTACATTTGACATATTATCGTCTTCATAATCTATCAATGATGAATTAAGTATTGGAAACCTCCGCAATGCAGCCGAAAAGGTTTTGATAAATATTGGCATAAAAGATATTTTGTCAAAAGAATATTGATTCTTATTGTTACTAATATGTTCATTAATTGATTTACGAAAGTTTATAACATTGTCCATAATATATTCATCTGAATAACCAAAATGTGGTATCTTGAGCGATTTCGTCATGGTTTTAAACATTGATTTTTGAACATGTGAAAGCGGTATAATTTTATCTTCAGAAATTGGAGTAGTAATAATTGGCTGTGATGATGGTAGTGATTGTATTATATTATTGTCAATTATTTTATCATTGATATAATTAATTACATCCTCTTTTGTAACACGCCCATCTTTACCTGTGCCTTTGATATTTGAAATATCTATATTGTTTTCACGTGCAATTCGTCTTACTGCTGGTGTTGCCAGAGTTAAGTATTTGTTGGCATCACCTTTTACTAGACTTGGTGACTTTAATGATATTGATTCTATTGTGGTTAAAGTAACACTACTACTAATAACGTCACTAGATTTTAATGAAGTGTCATCCTTTAATTCTTCAGATTGATGCAATTCCTCTGGAACATCTTCCACCTCTATATCAACTATTGGATTACCAACTCTTGCCATATCTCCAACTTTATAATGTAAATTTTTAACCACACCCATGTAACGTGATGTTATCTCAACAGATGCCTTATCTGATTGCACTTCACATAATTTATCAAATTCAGAAATGTGATCACCAGGTTGAACAAACCTTTTTTTTTTTAAAAAAGACATCATTAGGTTTAATAAAAATTATAAACTTATAATTAACCAAAATCATTATAAATAGTTCTCATACCATTGTACTATTTCACATTCAGTAATACCTTCACCAATATCTGCCAATAAGTAAGGCATCAAAACATTATATGATTGCGATGTATGAAAGCCATGAACAAAATAATTTAAAGTAAAGGATCTTGTTTTTTTTACATCATTTTCAATAATTAAATTAGTTGCCATAATTGGTTTTGTATTAAAAAATTTTGATTCATACACCTATGTCATATTATATTATAAAAGTTAAAAACCATTGGTAAAAAAATACAATTTCTTAAACTGACTTACCATCAATGATGATTTTTTTTCATGAAACCTTAAAAATTGATATGAAATATTCTTGTAGAGTTTTGGAGGAACCTACTAAATTAATTATTATTTTTTAATAAAAAAAACCACTTGATATTTATTTATTATTTATCAATCTTCTTTTTTTCAACTTAACATATATTCCATATTAGTAAGTATAACAATAATATAACTCACCCTAAGATTGGTTCCTTTCAAAATTGACAAAGGAATCTTGTTGAAAATATGCATTTTGTTAAAAGTATACATAAAAAAAAAGAAAAAAATTGATGATCAATTCGAATTCGTGATCGTGATCGTGATCTCAAAAAAAAATTTTTTTCTTGAATAAATGATGTATTGTGAATGTATAAAAAAATGAGAAAAAACTTTTCAAATAACTTATTATTATTAAATTGTTACTCGCCGGCATCAATTTTTATAAAACAACAACAACCAAAAATAATAAACTCGATATTTAAATTTAAATATAATTTTTCAAGAAATTATTGCAATTTATTATTTAATAAAAGAGCACCAAATTTAATAGAAAGAAAATATCAAGTAAATGTGACTGGAGGTTTTTTCCACATAAATAAAAACAGTTTAAGGTTAATACACGGTTTGGGTATGTCAAAAGTAGGTGGAAAAAAACAATTAAATGGAAATAATGAAGACAAAATTTTTCTATCTAATCAATATATATGATTTGGTTAATGGATTTATTTTTTAATAAAATATTTTTATTTGATGTTTTTATTTTAATTAGTTGATAAAAATTTAAGTTTTGAACTTGGAGAAGAACTCAATTATCATGTAAAAGATTCATTATCAAATATCGAAAAAATATCTATAGATCACTTTATATGGGATGTAAATATCATTAAGACTTACTACTTTATCATAAATTTTAAAGAAATAATATTTAAGGAAGTTTTTTTTTTTTTAGTTACAAGATCATAGAGGACATAATGAAGTTGTATTAAGTCGCAAACCTGGTGATGACGAAAAGTAAGTTATTGATCAATTAATTGATGTTGTTGTTGGACCGATCCTCGATAACTTTTTTATTTTTTATTTTTTTTTCAATAGGATTCGGCTAGTTTTTAATATTTTATCTACGGATTCTTTAAATGATGATGATACATTTAATTCTATTAAAACAAATCAAAAAGAAAATACGATAGAGAGTAAGAATCAGGATGATGGAGAGGAGGATGATGATGATGATGATGATGAAGGAGAAGATGAAAAAGATGTAAATGTAAATAAAGGAGTAAAATATGGTTTAAATGAAGAACAAAGACAAAATATTGAGAAATTAAAAGGGGTTTGTTTTAAAATTTAAAATTTATTAATATATATAATATAAATGATGAACAAACAAGTAACAGATAGGGACATCTGAGCAAAATAATTCTTTGTGCTGAGTCTTACTTTGGAATAAAATTTCTCTGATATATTTATAAAGATTATCAATTATTGGCAAAAATTTCTTTAATTATTCAATAGTTTAAATAAAACGTTTAAATTTTTTCTAATTAATTATAAAAAAATATGTCAGAAGGAGGAAATATCTGAAGAAGATGATGATGATGATGATGAGGAGGAGGAAAAAAATAACAATTTAAAGCCCATAAGATGTGTTATAACCATTGAAAAGGTTTGTTATTAAAATTTTAATTTTTACTTTTTTTGTTAAGAAGAATAAATTAAAAAAATTATTAAAATATAATTATACTATGATAGAAAAATAAAAGCGTATTAGCATTTGAAACCATTGTACAACAAGACAAGTTTCTTCTTGAAGTCATTACATATTATGAAAACCATAAATCCAATCATGGAATAAAGTATATTAACCTAAATAAAGTAAGCCAATTCCTTATTATTTATTATTATTATTATTATTATTATTATTATTATTATTATTATTATTATTATTATTATTATTATTATTATGATTATTATTATTATTATTATTATTATTATCATTATTATTATTATTTTATTTTTATCTTTGGATAAATATGTCCCATTCATGCATTTTTCTATTATTATTTTTTTTTCAATAGGATTTAAGATTATCATTTAAAAAATATTTAAAAATATATGGCATAAATAAGAATTTAGCAATATTTATTACAAAATATTACAGATATAAAGAAGATCAAGAATACATCGAATGGTTGGAAAATTTAAAAGCTTTTGTCGATAATTAGCATTCATTCACTAATATATGTATATATATATATATGATGGACTGGTTGATCGGATAAAAATAAAACTTCTGATTGCACAAAATCTGTCTAAAATTTAGATTAATTTCATTTCCTACCAATTAATTTTCTAAATAATGAAATACTAGGGCTAACAATTTTCTCGGCAGCCCAAGGTGTCATCCACACACAAGCTGCTATACGTAATGGCATTATTGACTATTAAGAAAAACCCATAATTAAATTTCTACAATAATAAAATTTTCCAGAAAAATCTTTTTTGAAGAAAAAATATAAATGTATAAAAAACCTTGACAATAGCATAACTAGTGGCCAAATTCAATGCAACTTTACTACCATTTTCTAATGGTTCATATCCATAATATGTTACAACTCGATTAATAAACCTATTACCTTCATCTAATATTTGTTGTGGAAAAGGCACTTGTAAGCCTGTGGTATCTAACGCAATATACACAATAGGAATTGGAATCACAGCTGTTATTTCATGTAAAAATGCAAAAGTAAAAAGGTATGAAGCAGGTTTTGAACGAAATTGTTGTGCATATTTTCTCCAGCCTTTTACTGATGATGATGTTAGTGTTCGAGTCGAAGAAATAATATTGTTATTATTATTATAATAATAATTATTAAATAATTTATATTTATAAAAATATTTAGAAAATAATTTATCTTTATAATGATTATTATTAAAAAATGATTTTATCGATTTAAAAGAATTCATATTTTTTTAAACAAGATTTTTTAAAAATCCGTCGATCACGTATATATAAAAGGAACAAAAATTTTTTTTTTAAAAGAATCATTAGATCTAAATTTACTTATTCAAAAAAAAAAATAATAGTTTATAAATAATTTTAAATCAAGATGTCTACAGTTATAGATAAAATAAAAGAAAGTAATGACATATCTTTATTTTTCCAAGTTCCATTATTGTTATCAAATTTTTTAAAAATTTATCGTTTTTTTTTTAAAAAGAAAATGTTGCAAATTTTTTTCTATAGTTGAGACTGAAATGGCCCGTACACAAAAGAATAAAGCTACGTCTTATCACTTGGGTACATTAAAAGCAAAACTAGCAAAATTGCGTAGAGAACTTTTAACACCTACTGGTGGAGGTGGAGGAGGTGGAGGCGGTATGTTTCTAAAGATGTTATATTAGAGTGAGAATAAATTTCCTATATAAATATAAAATTTTATTATTAAGCAAAGTTTTATTATTAATCTTATTATCAAAGTTCACTACACTAATAACTGAAATGATATAATTTAGTCGGTTTCGATGTTGCTAAAACCGGTGTTGCCAGAGTTGGTTTTGTTGGTATTTAAAGTTTGATTTTTTTATATATACTATATATCTATATATGTTTATCTATAATTTTTCAATAAATGAAAAAAAAATCATGGATTAATTTAATAAATAATAATAATTTTAGGATTTCCTTCTGTGGGCAAATCAACTTTAATGTCGAAATTGACTGGTACATTTTCTGCCGTAGCAGCTTATGAATTTACAACATTAACCACAGTACCAGGTGTACTTCAATACAAGGGAGCAAAAGTTCAAATTCTAGATTTACCAGGAATAGTTGAAGGTGCAAAAGATGGTCGTGGTCGTGGTCGACAAGTAATTGCAGTGGCACGAACATGTTCATTGATCTTTCTTGTGCTTGATGTATTGAAACCTTTAACTGACAAAAAAATTATTGAAACCGAATTGGAAGGCTTTGGTATTAGGCTAAACAAGAAACCTCCTAATATATATTTTAAGAAAAAAGAGAAAGGAGGCATAAATATGACAAATACTGTTCCTTTAACTTATTTGGAATTGGATCAAGTTAAGGCTGTGTTAAGTGAATATAGAATTCATAATGCTGACATTACCTTCAAATGTGATGCCACTGTTGATGATTTAATAGATGTAATTGAAGGTCGCATCTATATCCCTGCTATATATGTTCTTAACAAGGTATTTCATATGTTTTTTCCCTAAAAAAAAAAAACTTGGATAATACAATATTTAGTATTTAAAAATTCTATTTTTGTAGATTGATCAAATTAGCATAGAGGAATTAGATTTAATTTATAGGATTCCACATGCTGTTCCAGTTTCTGCTCACCATGTAAAGTTATAACAATTTTTAATGGAATTTTTTTCTTTTAAATTTTTATATTAGATAATATTAATATCCAAATTTAAATTTAGGAATGGAACTTTGATGAATTGTTGGAAAAAATGTGGGAATACCTTGATTTAATTAGAATGTATGGATTATTATTATAATTAAATAACATTTTCATGCAACAACTTATATATTTATATTTATTCGTTTATTTATTCATTTATTGATATAGATATACAAAACCTAAAGGACAATTACCTGATTATTCAGCACCAGTTGTATTACGTCAAAATGCACGTTCAATTGAAGATTTTTGTAATAGTATTCATAAAGGAATTGTTAAACAGTTTAAATAGTAAGTATATAAAAATCAATTAAAGCTAAATGATTTAAAAATGATTTCTACGTCTAATTACTAATAAAAATTAATAATAACTACATTAGTGCTTTAGTATGGGGTAGTTCTGCAAAACATCAACCTCAAAAGGTTGGTTTAACTCATGTATTAAACGATGAAGATGTAGTTCAATTAGTGAAACAATAATATTCCCCACTTTTTAAATCATATCTTATTTATTTAATTTTAAGGAAAAAAATTGGTATTTTTGATATAGTAAATATTTTCATAAAATTTAATTTTCATATATATATTATATATTACAAAATTAAAAATCAAAATCAAAAACATAAAATCAAAACTATGCATCTCTTAATTTCATCATCTCAATTCTTTTAACACATTTTTATTACTCATCTTTGGGATGATACTAATTTACTCCATTAACAATCATCATGCCAATTTATCTTGGTAGCTCGATTTGATGGTCTTTTTACCTAATACTCTCATATTTACTTTTTAAATTTAGCATTTATTTGGCTATGCATTTATAGGTTGAGCAAGAATAACTCTATCGGGCAATCCCGATAAAAAATGTCTAATGTTTACCAGAATCAAGTTTGAAATGATGAAAATCTTTGTGATCATCATCCTGTTGGTAAATCTAAATTAAACGACTAATTTTTAATTTTTCACACCCCCGCTTTTGCTTATATAAAAGTGCACAAATATTATGTTTTAAACATATTATGAAATACAATTAATTTTAACTATTTTTAATCTAATACTGATGTTTTAAAGCAATAATGGTACGTAATAATAGTAGTACTAAAAAATGATTAAAAATCAAAATTGAAATAATAAAGAATAAAGACAGAATGGGTTCTTCATCGTCAGTTGACACGATTTGTATTCGAATAGAATGTAATAAACCATGTTTTGTCGAAACAAATGGAAGAAAGCATCCATTTTGTGGGAAAACGTGTGCAAAAATTTTTATCGATTCAAACTTGTCAAAGTGCTCTAATGCAAATTGTAATCGAAACAAATTTATTGATCCTTCTGACCAAAAAGTATATGACTATTGTGGAAAAACATGTGCAAGAAATACGATTCACGATAGCAGCAGCAACAATAACAGCAACAACAACAACAACAACAACAACAGGATTTGTTCTCGCGAAAATTGTTCAAAACGTGCCTACGTTGACCTGAAAGATTCGACAAAATACTATTCATACTGCTCTTCTAACTGTTACTGGTTGGAAACTACAACACTTACGCAGACAAAATTAACATTGTTGGCTCCAGACGATTTGGATTACGATGTGGCAAAAAGATCATTTCTTAACGGAATCCCAAGTGCAAAAATTCATGGGATTATTCGAATCCAAATGCCAAAAATTATCGTTGACGCACATCAAATTTTGAAAAAACAACCCGGTTTAAGATCGTATAAATTATTTCATGGCACTAAAACTACTTGTGATCCAATGAATATTACAAGATGTTTGAGAACTATTTGTAATACTAGCGTTAATAACAATTGTGGTGTATGTGGTATAATTACCAAAGGTAATGATACAACCTGCTCTAGATATGGTGGAACTATGTGGTTCGCACAATCTTCAAACACATCTTTGTGTTATTGTTCCGTTGATAAGGGAAATAAAGCGATGTTTCTTCTTGACGTTTTGTCGAATAATTCACCAGATCCTGGATATTTGACCGTTAATCAGAATGCGGTAAATTTATTTATAAATTTATTTTTTTTTTTTTTTAATTTCGTGTAATTAATTTTTATTATTTTAGGCCACTCTCCCACGTTATCTGTTTATTTTTTCAACGCATTAGAAAAAAATATTCTTTTTTTATCGTTTATAAATAAGTATTCATACAAATTTATTTTGCTATATATTTGATTTGTTACATAAATTTTTTTTGTAATATACATAAATAATATATAAAATATACAAAGTTATTTTGCTAAAAGTTAATAAGTTCATTTATAGTTTATAAATTTCTAAAATAATATATATAAATATACAAAGCCATTCGGCTAAAATGTTAATAAGATTCATTATGACATATTTCTTAACCATCAAGCAATTCTCCAAAATCTTGATTGTTATCTTTTTTTTCCTTGTCAGTAACATCCCCTAAAAATTTTTCTTTTTCTTGAAGATTATTATTCTTTTGGCCATTACTACTTGAACTATTTAAATTACCACTAGTACCATTTGAATTAATCAAAGGTCCTTTACAATTATCATTTTTATCACTTGAATTTTGGTGTTGTTGATTTGAATCTTTGCTCTGATTATTATTATCGTTATTATTGTTTTGATTTTTTTGTTCATCTAGAATTTTGGTTTTCTTGTCCTGTGGGACATGTGAAGAGGAGGAGGAGTTATCGTTTTGATTTTGACTATGATTTTTACTTTGATTTTCTTTTTGTCGATTAGTTGAACTATGATTTTCAATTACATTTTTCAATATATTATTTATAACATTATTACTATTATTATTTTTTGAAGGTATTTTTTCCTCCTCTTCTTCCGAACTTTCTTGAGAACTTATAACAGACTGAGGGCAAATCTTTGCATAAGCGAGAATTTCACTTTTACCACCTTTATTATTATTGTTGACAACCTTAAGATTCGTTCCAATTAAAGGAAAGAAACAAACATTCACAACATAATCATCCGAGGAATCATCATCCCATGCACCTTTCATAAATTCTGGCATGATCTTATCATTATGTTTAAACCAGTACAATTCATATTTTTGTTCATGGGTCAATAAACGAAATGTGAAAATTCTAACAATTTCTTTAATAAGATTCTCTGCCATATTTTCTGTGTAATTTTTCTTGTTTGCATCATTTATTTGACGATATTCAGCCATTAATGCGTTGAGTTTTTGTACTGTAGATGATATGAATGGATGTTTTGATGAATGAGGTTGTTTATCATTATCACTATCACTATCACTATCACTACTAATACTACTATTATCATTTTCATCCCTAATTTCAGAGAATGCATATTCACCTAATAAACCATAAATTTGTCCACGAATTTTTGTTGTAGTAGTAAATTTGTTATTCCTTTTTTTATTATCTTTAATTAAATGATTATCATGAAATTCATCAAGAAGATTTAATAATTTATCTGTATGATTCATGATTTGTTTTTCTTGATTGCAAGGATGATTATTACTAACGTTATTAAGATATTCATCCACATATTCGAGCACTTTTTCCAACACATAACGTTGTAAAACAGATTTCATCAAAATTTTATCTTTAATTGTATGTTTTTTAATTTTTAAATTGTATCTTTTAAATAATTCTATAATTTTCTCATTATTAATCACCACAGCACCTTTTAAAGTGGTAACATATTTCTCAATCTTTTCATGTAAAGTAATTAAATCATTGGTAAGTTGAACTGAACTATTCCTACTATCTTCATTTCTCATATTGTAATCTGCTGATTGATATGATGAAGCCTCTTTTCTTAACTTTTCATTTTTATCTTCTAATTCACTATATGATTTTTTCAATTCTCTAATTATATTAATTTTGTTTTGATTATCTGTTTCAAGCTCGCTGATCTTTTTTTCTGCGTGAGTTATAGATTGTTGTAATTTATTATTTTCTGCATTAGACACACTATGAGCATTTAATAAATCTTTTTTAATATTATCATTAGTTTCTTTAAGTTTTGGAACAACTTTTTGCTGATATTCAATTAATTCGTTACGATAAAGCTCTCTTTCTTGTCGTAATTTTTTAACTTCTTCCTTATATTTTGGTTCAATTTCCCGTTGGTAACTGATAAGTTTATTACGATAATGTTCTGCTTCTTGATTTAATTTATCACTATTTTCTTTTAACTTATTGATAATTTCTACTAATTTGTTAACATGTTCATTATGTTTTGCTTCAATTGCTTGTTTACATTTAACAAACTCACTCTTATAATTATCATTTTCTTCAGCCAACTTTTCATTTTCTGCTTCAATAATTTTATTTTTTTCAATAATTTCTAATAATTGCTTTACCAGTTCAGCATCCATATTTTTTATTTCTATGGAGGAAGAACGTTGTTGAATAAAATCACTAAATATGGAAGATGATCCCAAGAAATATGCAATAGTGCTGATCCATTCATTTTTATTTTAACTAGAATGGCTAGAATGGCTACATTATATCGAAAAAACTTTTATTAAAGTGATTTCTAGGTTTAAATTTTTAAGATGAACTTGTTTACAAATTAAAATTGGTACACTAAAAATTAAGACACGTCCAATTTATTTTGTAAAAAAATTACTCGCTTTTTAATTGAACATCTACTATATTTAAATAAACCCGACATTTATTTTTTTATAAATAATTAAATTTCTTGATTTCTAATTCATGTTTACCATTATAAATAATTCAAAGTTGAATTGATGTTTTATTAAAAAAAAAAATTTGTTGTTTTACAAATGACATCACCCCAAATGCCAGTTGGAGAACAAATAACGAAAAAAATTTTTTTTTGATTATTTTGATTATAAAAAACATAAGATTGATAAACCCGTCTTTAGAATTACACCTTCCCTTTGCACCTTACTTTACAATTATCTGCATAATGTCCTTCATTTGAATACTTGTCTAGGTGGTGTGGATTTATATTCAAGTATTTGGAAACTAAACGACCATAGTATCCGCAACGAAAATATTAACGCGCATGTATAGATGTCTTATATGGGCTATTTTCATCACTTAAAGGTATATCAGAACAGGAAAACTTGGCCTTGCATTATTATTGTTATATGATGATGATGGTTTGTTATTAATACACACACAAGATAATTCCAATTCTGAATTTTCATGTGCAACAGTTAGTCCAGAGGATGATGGCGAAAATCCAATTGGTTTGCATAACAGACAGTTCAGAAGGTGGTGTGATGATTCAAATTGGTTTGCATAGCTGCTTGGTGGTTTGTGCAATAATACCACATCTGCCAAATTAAAATAATGAGAAATGATGCAACAATAATTGTGTACTCTGCACTACTGCATAAAAGTATATACACTTATAATCATTTGTAATGGTATCTTAGATGGTGCAATATGTGGAACTAATTTAACAGTAATAGCATCACAAACTCTGCCATATTGGAGTCAATAAGTTTTTTACTTTGTTCATAAAATGTGTCTCGGTCTCTGAATAAGCAACTTCAACCACCCTAAAATCACATTAAAAATTCACTACCAAAAAGTAAATAAGTTCAAGAATTTTGTATACCTTCTCATCATACCCATCCTCTAGAGATTTATTAACTACCCACATACATTTTTCGACCTTTTGTTGCCTCTAGTCAAATATAGTCAATAATCATATTTGGGATATTGATAGGAAATTAAATCCTATATCGAAATTGACTAGCATTATGTCAAAATTCTAATAATTCTGGTAACACTTTCGCATAATGCTGGTCAATTTTGACCCCGACGTAAGATTTAATTTCCTGATGCTATTAACATTGTAAGAAGTCTCACGAGTTCCTGAGGGAAGTTCATATACATAAATTCCCATACCTCACATTGCATAAATGTTGGGGACAGGTGTACTGAAAGAACTGATAAGCACAACTAACATATAAGAATCCAGTTAACAGCGAAAGCAGTCGTTCAAGCAAACAAAGGACTTACAAAACTTCTTTTCTATTTTGCTTCTGGGTGTATATTTTCTTGATCCCATCATAGCCGTCAGAAATTGAGTATAGTTAGCAACAGTCTTTAGAATAGTAGAAGTACTTCCATATCTAAGAAAAATTCTAGAGTTAGCCAAAAATGAGAAAAGTCGTACATACATCTATTCACCTTTGGGTTCCTTCGTTAATAGAGCTTGCTGTTTATGTTATCATTATTGCGCCTTTCAAAGATTTTAAAGCGAAATGAGCAATCACACACCTTCTGAAGTTGTTGAGGTTCCTCTATTACTATACTTAGAAACCGAAATCGAAACATTCTACAAGGTTTGCATGTTCATAATTACGAGATTGAAATATGATAAGGATAAACTCAAAGTAATATTAAAGAAATAATAATAATGGTTATGCCACAGGATGATAACGTAAAAATTTGATCATTATTTTTGATGATAACATTTTCATAGTAATAGGTTAATTATGTTAATTATGTTAATTAAATTATCCGTTATTCCTATAATTAAAAGAATATACTGAAAAAAATGTTTAATATTATTATATACAGTGAACCCTCTATAAGTGCACCCCTCTCGGGAACATAGTGCTATTTCTTGTGAGCGTGCATTATGGAGGGTGTGCATTTATGGAGGGTATACATAGTGCGTGCATTTAGGGAGGGTGCACTTAGGGAGGGTTCACTGTAGTAAGTAGTTTTTCGTTACACTAGTTTTCAAAAAAATTTTCTAAAATGATTTTTTGTATGTGTTGTGTCTCCAGGAATGCCTTTTATTGAATTTATGTCTAATAAATCAAATATATGAATTAACGATGTAATTCCAACATTATTAACTGTGTACCGTTGGTTTAGATTTAATATCCAAGATTTGGCATCAGTGGTTGACCACAAGCATCATTTGGTTGTGCGAATACTTTTATTTGTTCATTACTTAATCAAGTGAAACAAAAAAATTACTTTATTAAACTGAACCTGCAAAAATTCATAAAATTTTAAAGATGTGTTTCATGATGTGTCATAATACATTTTTTTGGATTTCTATTTTCTAAAAAATCCTCTCTACCAAGTCCTAACTCGGAAAGAGATACTCGTATACATCATTAATCCATGAATTTCATTGGTTAATTTTATTTATAGATAGATCTGATAATGGTATTGTTTTACAAATTTAAATTTATATTGTTCTTTGCTTATATAAATAATGGAGTATTGTGAATATTCAACTTTAATTAAAAATTTTTTCATTTCTCCCTTTAACACCAATTGGTTTGTTGATAATCTTTACATACATCCATTACACTTTTTCTTCTTATCATTAATGTTGACATTATTGATTTTCGCGAGTTATTTTGTTTTGGATGTTATATTGATGACCTATTATTTCAAAAATGAAGAAAATATTAATAAAATAATTCTTCTAAAAAATATCATGATTTTATTAATAATTTGTATAAATTTTATTGTAAATATAATAGAATTGGTTTACTTGATTTATATCCTTGAGGTAAGAAATAAATAATCACATAAATTTATGATGAAAATTTTTTGATTGATTGCTTTAATAATAATTTTTAATTTTTCCATCAAGACAATCTTTTTATTAATCACAAGTAAAACATCAAAAACTTTAAAACGGTTCAATCAAATTCCATCAAATCCACCACCACTTTCATACATTTTGATTTACCATTTCACAACATTTTTTCTAAATTCAAAAATAAATATTAACACGATCACCACAGCATCATCATCATCATCAAAATCGTCATCTTTTCATCTTTACGATCGCGATAATATTTTATTGTTATTTGTAATAATAATTTATTATGTTTTAAAATTTGGCTTATTTATTGATTATTCTCAATTTTCTACGAAAAAAATGAGTAGAAAAAAATCACTAAACGAAATTTTGTATAATGAAGAAGAACTAAAACATGTATTAAATGATTTAATGATTTTAAAAGAAAATAATTTTTTTCTTCTTACAAGATGAACACAATTTAAAATTATTATTAGTTTAAAATTATTATTAGGCTTATTAAATTAGGTTTGTCTGTTGTACGGACGTTTTGATACATAAAAATTAAAATTAAAATAATATATACTTTCAAGGGATAAATAATAAATAAATGATCCAATGATAAACAAATATTTTTAATTTAGTTAGGGTTCATTTCCGATTTTCAATTATTGGAAATTTATAATGACAAATAAATATAACGTTTTACACAATACATATTTAATATGATTACATTACATAATATAATAAATCATTTTCTTTCTCCTCTCTTTTCTTTCGCTATTTCCAAAAAAAATAAAGAAAAAAATGTCAAAATCAACACCAGAAACAAACTCATTTGAAGATGAAAATAACTCATTATCAGGCACGATCGATACAGAATGGATGAAGAATCGACCAGCCTATGAAAATTCTGGCTATTACTTGCCTTTAATCAGCGAAGAAGAGGTACGTACAGTATACTGTACATACAAATTTACTAAATGATTGATGTTCAACATGTCAGCTGGCTGTATATTTACTAAAAATAATTTGCTCGCTTACTCGTTATCCTTTGCGTATTCTGATGGTGAGATAGGGTGATGATTCATTAACAGCAGTAAGAAGAGAATTCTTAACATATAAATATTCGAACATTTATTTATTTATGTTTTTATTTAATAAATTGTTTGTTTTCAGCATTATGCATTTAAATATATATTCGAAGGGAATTATATTTCTCCAATAAATAAAAATAGTATGAAGGTTTGTTGTATTCGATCAACCTATAAATATTTATTATTATTTGATGTTTACTTTGTTATCGTAAAATAAATTTTTATTTATTTATTTGGTTTTAATTTTTTAGAAATGTCTCGAATTGGGGTAAAAAGTTTTTTTGGTTTTCATTGATCTTTCTTTATTTGTATATAAATAAAAGAAATATGTTATACATTATATATATATAGATATTTTAATGGTGTTTGGATGATGGAAATGGCTTCGTAAGTATATTATAATATTAACATTATATGTTACATTATATAAGTTATTTATAATCATTGATTGTCACCTTGGGAAAAAATTTTGAAGAGAATTTCCGAATTGTGAATTCTACGGCATTGATATTCAACCAATCACACCGGAGTCGACATATCCAAAAAATTGTAATTTTTTAAAAGGCGATTTTTTAAGTGAGTAATAAAATACAAATAATAATATTTTTTATATGCCTCATATCTCACCCATTCAACTTTCCTTTTCTCTCTCTTTCGCATAAATTAACAACATGTGTTAGAGGAAATTCCGTTTGAAGAAGAAACGTTTGACTTGGTTTACATTCGATCCACAATACGTTTCGTTAATTCCAATAGTTGGAAAGGATTATTTAAAGAAATAAACAAAGTTCTAAAGAAAGGTGGATGGATGGAAATAGTAGATTCAGATATAAATACAAGGTAACAAAATCTTTCTTTTTTAAAAAATATACATATTTAAAGATTAGTATTTTTTTAATATTTTTTTTTGATATTTTGTTGTAGTCGTTCGGGTCCAAAATGGAATGCTATCGGTGAAGCCTGGAATGAAGTTCAATTAGCCAATAATATCAATCCAGATGCATTTAAACACCTTGATAAAACAATCAAAGATTGTGGATTTGCTGTATCAAATGTTAAAAAATTTTCGACACCTATTGGAAGTTGGGGCGGAATGGTAATTTGGTTGATTATTGAGTTTGACTGTTTATTAATTCGATTATTTATTTATTTGTACAAAAAAAATTCTTTAATAGTTGGGAGAATTTGTGATCAATACATGTAAACGCTGGTTTACGTTGGTGAGTGATATATTGATGGAGAAACTTAAACTTGAAACTCGAGAAGAATACGACAAATTTATCGAAAGCGTGGAAACAGAAGTTAACGAATACCAAACTCATTGTGATTTAATAGTATTTTGGTCGCAAAAAAGTTTCTAACCAATCATCAACCAATTCCAAACAATCAAAATCGTTTATTTATTTATTTATTTATTTATTTATTTATTTATTTATGATAAATTATAAAAAGTGTATAAGTTATTTATTTAACTATTAAATTTAAGGGTTTAATTTGTATACCCTTGTTCATTGATTTTGACATCTGCATGATGAGGGTAGGATTTCTATCCATAATACATTTTCTCATTCGATGATTCGTAACCACGTCAACTTAATTCGAATGATTCCTTTGTTTCAAATCATTCGCTTTAAATATTCCAGTTGGTGAATTTACAACTTGAATTATTAGTGACCAGATTTGATTCTGAATTATTTTCGAAATTATCATCGTAACCATCATATTCATCTAAATCATTAACTTCTGAGCAATTACATATGCCCT
This sequence comes from Entrophospora candida, assembly GCA_910592215.1. Lineage (NCBI taxonomy): Eukaryota > Fungi > Glomeromycota > Glomeromycetes > Entrophosporales > Entrophosporaceae > Entrophospora > Entrophospora candida. Next base: position 28,177 of record CAJVPN010000244.1, read on the forward strand.
TCTCTTACATTAACATAATTATTAGAAGCCATGCTTAAAACATGCAACTAGATACGACAAATTCTATGCTGTTATTATTGTTATCATTAAATTGTTCTTTAACGATGGTTCTTCAGACCAAATAGAATATAGTGATCATCTATCAATTCCAACTATTTGTAAAAAGATCTATTCCTCTCATAATTTTCTATTAACAAAATATAATAATATAATTATATCTATCATCTATATACTACTACTTCTATTATTATTACTACTACTAGTGATGATAAAGCTTCACGAAAAAAAATATCTAGTATCTCAAGAGATTCATTTGATCCAATTGACTCGATTGATTTGTTTGATCAGATCATTAATTCGTGATAAAATTGAATTATAGTAGTTACAGTCTAAGCTCTCTATACCGAAACTCACTGTAACGAACACTAAGTAAAGTCTCTCTATAACGAACAAAAGCAGAAAAATTACATATAGGGACGGAGTTCGGTATAGAGAGCTTAGACTGTATGCAATCCTGTTATTTTCACAATTGGAATTTATTTTATGACGGTTTGGATGAAAATTGAAAAGTGAGGGTAAAAAAAGAAAAAACCCATTAAAAATAATTATAGTTAGTTAGAATACTTTATTAAATAAAGTTCTCTATCTCAATGCATGTTTAAACCTGTTTCAACATTTACATTATCATCTTCTTCTTCCGATTGATTCTCTTTCATTTGTTAAAGCATTTAGACTTTTCAACAAATGAATCAATGTTTTTGAAAATCCATTTCTTGTAATCTTCACAGTATTTGCATATATTTTTTTCTAATATATCATAACAATTTATATGATATCCATTCCTTTATCAAAAGATCTGTCACTATTCAAATTTTTTTTTTGCCAACAAACTATTTTACATTTATAATATGACGTGCATAAATTGGAGCATAAATTGGAGCATAAATGGTCAGATAGGACATTAATACATCCTTTAGTTGAGTAAAGCAAAATATATGATGAGGTGAGGATTGCAAATTTTATATATATACAGCTATTCATTATTTTCAGATGATGTACTTTATGTTTCTATTTTCCTACGGAATTTAGGAGCTTCTTCTCAATTAAAAATGACCCTAGGTTGAGTGAAGTAAATGTATGGCAAGGTTGGGTGACGAAATGTCTCCTTCTCTCACACGACGAAAATAAATGTGACGAAATAGGATTTCTAAACTTTGAGTAATTTGACGAAAGTGACGAAAGTGATGAAATTAACAAAACAATAGAATAAACCAATTATTTTGTAGATTTAAATTATAGAGTAAAAAAATTTCATGATGTCAAATTCTAATTCACCCAATTCACCAATTCCTTCTCAATCATCATCATATAATATGAATTTTGCAAACATAATATATTGAAAGTTCATTTAACAATAATCAAGAATTAGCTACAGGGCATCCTTTATCTGATGTATGGTTATACTTCATTAAAATAGTAAAGGAAGAAGCATTTCAACAATCAGAATTAGTCTACAGATTTTGAAGAAAGTTATGAAACCAGCAATAGATGTGAAACAGCAATTCCTACTAAAAAATTGCGTACAAAAATTAAGTATCCAACTAAGAAACATGATTTACGATGTAAAAAAAATGCTTATAATTAAATTTTACCCTTTGTCACTTTCGTTACTTTCGTCACATTTCGTCACATTTCGTCACATGTGCCCCATTTGACGAAAATACTTTTTACATTTCAAAATATTTTCGTCATCCAACCTTGATGTATGCCAAGGGTTGCAAGTAGGGATGTTAAATGGTTCGGTCCGGTCCGGTACATATCAGTCTTATTTAAAGACGGACCAAACTGTCAATTTCAAATACAGTTTGAAAAAGACCAATGGCTCAGTCCAGACTGCAGCCTTTATCAATTCAAATATCAAAATTTTTTTACTGAAAATTTTTTAAAAATGAAAAAAGACTGTATAAATCTAGTGTAACATTTTCATTATGCCAAGACTTGACTAAGACGGACCAATTTAAACTTCAGTCCCTATTTGAAAAAGACTGTTTTAGGACCGATAACATATCAATATAGTGTAACATTTTTATTATAGAAATGCCAAAACTGGACCAAGACGGACCGGTTTAAACTTCAGTCTCTATTTGAAAAAGACTGTTTTCAGATGATAAAGACTGCAAGACTACCAGTTGGTCTTTTATGAGAAAAGAGGATCAGTCCACCAGTCTTTTAGGACTGTTTAACATCCCTAGTTGCAAGTCTCACATAAAATGAAAGCGTAAACTCGAAGATCACAAGATCGCTTATTTAAGAAGCTACCATAAAAAATGAAAGGAAAATCAGAAAAGAATTTGTGATGAAAATTGAAATATTTAAATAAATTATTTACTGTTTTGAGTACAAAGTTATATGTCTAAATAAAGACTGATTGGAACAATATTCACCATATTTTTACGCCATTTTTTTACTTATTAAAATTGTATAAATATGATATTTACTCACAGTATTTACTCACAGTATTTTTTTTACGTTTCGAAAGTATGTATTTTATTTCTATATTAATATCTTAAATCCTATAAATTATGTTAAACTTATTTGGTCGTTATGTTTCTTTCAGTTTCAATTCAAATGGGTCTCAAGTATCTTGTATTTTCTTTGTTTTTCTCGATTTTTGTTTCCGTCGTTTCTTCCGCGTGTGTTAGTACTACTTGCAAATGCCCTACAGGGCTTTCACAAGGTCAATACTGTGGTGGTCAAATTGGTGAGTAATGGAAATTTGAATCATCTTTACATACTGTAATTCGTTTTTGTTGCTATTATTTTACTTTTTTTGGTTTCTTTTCAGGATGTAAGCGTACCTACGTTTATGAATGTAGTCCTACTGGTGAAACTTGTGAATATGGCTATCGAATCTCCTGTGATAATTGTGGGGCTTTGACTTGCCCAACATCAACACCAAAACCACAACCGCCACCAGAACCACAACCCATCTAATTGTGCACCTTCGGGCGCGCCATGCACCCTTCCTGATCCAGGTGCATGTTGCAGCAAGACTTGTTTAGGTCAAAGTCCTAATAAAGATGATAATCGCGGTACTTGTGAATAAAATCTTTTATGTAATATATATATTTAAATAAATATAATCTTGTCTGTACGAAGGTACTAGACTGATAATTAAATGAGTACAGTACACACTCTCTATAACGGTTCTTCTGTTTTGGCAAAAAAAAGACCGTTACAGGAAATTTGCAAATCATAATCATGCAATCAATTCATAATGTGATGCGTTCAGATTGATAATCTTAAATAATGCGATCATAATTTATTCGTAACTAATTGATATTACTATTACTATTACTATTACTATTTAATGCTAACCGAAAAAGTTTTGTTTACGTGCTTAACTTGTTTTTTATTTTTTACTATATAAAATAAGTAATTTAATTTGTGGTATACTGCAACAAAACCAGAAAAAGCGAGCATTAAATACTTCTCCAAAGAAAAATTTTATTTTGAGTGATTTTATAAGGCAAATAAATAATAGGAAACTCTTCACATTATTAATCTCTAATGAACTTGCTATTAGGTTTATTAAAATATTTATTTTTAATTCTGACAATTTTAGGTCAGAAAAATAAATTTTTTGTAAATTGATTTGCTAAATTAAATTGATGGGAAAAAAATTTAAAAACGCTATGAAATATATAATTTAAAATTCCAGTCAAGATAATGATTTAGCCAATTAATTGTTATTGAGCAAGTTGTCCAAATTTATTATATTTAAACCATAAGAAAAGAACGTGGTTTTGATGACAGTTTTTTATTGAGAGCTATTGACAGAAAATACAATCAATCAGATTAAACAAAAATAAGATTATATAATAATGACACATATGGATTTTCAATTCAAATACTTACAGCTCATTTTAAAATTGTTTCATAAAAATAAATAAACCCTTCCATTTCTGAAAAATCTATTGGAACTGCAGCATTGTTTTCTTTTATATAATTATGGCCTATTAACAATGTAAGATTAAATCTTTGCTCACAATCAACAATTGTGTGATTAAATCAAAAGAGGTTCTAATGAAACTTGATAATTTCAACAAGAGTTACCTACATACATATGTATGTTAAGTTTTAAGCTGGCACAATGATTTTCTGCATAGCGCAGAACGCCGCAGTAATCATGGGATATGTGGAAAATACTATAATGTACCGCAGAATACCACAGATAATATAAAAATGGGAATTTAATGATAATAAAAAAATTAATTTTTATGATGAATAATAGAAGGAGAGGTACAAGAACAACGATTACAATCAATACTAGAGTAAAAGAAAATCCTGGTGAATTTCGCATTGACAATGGAATTTTATTTTGTAATTTTTGTGACCATTCTGTTGATTGGATACGAAAGTCAACGGTTGATGACCACCTTAATAGTAAAACACATAAAGCTAAGAAAAATCTGTATGAAAATAAACAACGTCAACTTCAACAAACACTTGTTACCTCTCTTGCTTCTTCTGAGTCTAAAAAAATTATAATTCACGATTTAATTGAAGCCTTTGCTATAGCAGATATCCCTTTAGAAAAGTTGATTCGTTACTTAATTTTTTTTAGAAAACATTGTAAAGAAGGTGGCGCTATTCCACAAGCAGCAACGTTACGTCAACTGTATAAACCGCAGAATTACTGCAGAATGCATAAATATTATAACGGAAATTATGCAGAATATAGTGTTTTTTAATGCATGCGGAATTTGTTTTTAGCACGGACGGAATTAGTGTTTCATCACCGCAGAAAATCATTGTCCCTGAGCTGGCAGCCCAAAAACCTCATCTTCCTGGTATCATCACTTTCCTTTTTTCTGCTCGGTCCTTAACTACATCAATAGACATTTTTTTAGGTCTTTGGTTATTTTAGTCCTATCTCCAACTTCCTTTTGTTCTTTAACATTGTAAAGACGCGACCCTTCTACATATATAATCTGATATTTATTTTATTATAATGTTTTGTGATAGACCGACTGAAAAGTGTTCATAAAAATGGCCTTCCCAGAACATAATTATATAAATGTCCAAACAAGGTAGTAATATAAAAAAGGTTCTGTATTCAATATCTTAATCATTTTTCTAACGATCATCCATACAGAGTGAATAAGATAAAGGCTTCATATAAAATTATATGAGTAGGATATTGCCTTTATTAAAAAAAAATATACTTGACTTTATGTTTTAATTTGTAATCCATGAAAAATTTGCTGATCACTAATATGTTTTTGTGGTGATAATAAACATTATATGTAGGTTGGATGAAAATGACACCATCCAAGAAACAAAAATAAACATAGGCAACTTATATGTATGAATATTACCTACTAAGGAATATATAGTCCTGCATGTGTCCTATCTATCATTGATGGCAACATGTGCGTGTTGAACAAAAAGTTTTAGAATTTTTTTTTTTTTTAATGTTTAGGTAATAAATAATGTTATATTTATGTTATAGTTATTATATGTATTCTTATATTGTTTAAAGACCCAGATTCAATGGACTTCATGTGATTTTTGTAGGAGATTGGCCCAATTGCCACCAGTATCAGTTTTGCAAGTTTACAAATGGAAATTGTACTGTATTTCTCAAAGGCAAGATGATGATAATTTTGCAAGATATATGTTATGCAATATAATATCATGGAAGTTGTTGGTAAATTTGATAATAAGAATATTAATATGAAATTAACTGACAAGAAAAATTTATTTAAAAATAAAACAAATTTACCTTCTATTGTTAGATTACAACAGGGAGTTCATATCATGTATTCAATAATAAATTAATCAACAAAGGAATCATCAATAGAAAAATAGGTGATGTCATTGACCTAAATATTAGTCAGGATACTGTTGGGGCTGCTTTTTCATTCATTATGGTGTGGTTGACATTGTTGTGATTAAATTTCAAGTCATTATAAAAAAATAATTAATCTATAATACACTTATGTGTTAAACCTCACTACAATTGTATAAAAGGTGCATAGAATGTTATCCTGATGAGATGGATGGATGAAATTTTGTCAATATTATTCTTACAACTAGAATATTTTAATTAATAAAAACCCCATTTTTTTTAACCTGATCTTTTACAATAATTTGATTCAGATGTCTTGCAGTTCAATCACTTGTTGTTTGATAAAATTTAAAGCTTCAAAGTTTTTAATGAAATTTTATTTTTAAAAAGAAAAAATTTTTATTGAAATAATTATATGTAATTACTATAATACCCAAAACTCACATCAGTTTTTAAAACAGTTATAGGCTAAATACAGTGGTTTAAATGAAAACAATTTAACAAATAAATAATCTTGTATGATCTAACTAAATAAATCTTCAGTTAACCAGTTAAATAAACTGTTAACTGAAAATTTTTGCAATTAAAAAATTTTTAGGTGGTTGGTTCCAATTTTTATAATTGGCCTGAACTATGTGGAGCTCAAAATAGAGACAAAATATATCATGTAATAATACCTGATCACATTTTTAAAAAAAAATTTAATAATGTAAAGTTACTTTCTTGTAATGGTAATAAAAAGGATAAAAAAAACTAATGTGAAAATTCCAATAATTTAATTCGTGATCCACCAGTTAAGGAAAGGATTTAATTAATGCCAATCCGGGCAAATTTAAATTTCATAGTAATAATAATAGTAATTGATTTTTCGCCCCCATAGAAAGTCATGCATTTGTTATGTTACATAAAAAAAATTTTATATCAACCTATGTAAATCAAAAGTAAAAAACTATATTTACTTACAAATATATGGGCTATTAAATTTGTCAGTTTTCTGTTATTTAAGGAG